>JAZKJV010003037.1:0-307525 GCA_037367405.1 Ottelia alismoides
TTACAACAACACTTGTTGTAAATGATTCTACAAAAATAATTCATTACTTTGTGAATATTGCAATATTGCCATTGGAAAATTGTGAATCACATTAACAACCCAAAATAAAATGTGAATTACATTTTCAATTAATTGTCCAATGTGAATCCAATTCACATCAATATTTAATTGACAAATGTAAATTACAGATAACTCTCTCTTATATATTATAATCACATTTATAATATATATATAACTAATGCGGATATTTCTATCCACATTATTCATATCCATGATAATTAAATCACATTTAATCATCTTGGATCTATTCTCATCTGCCAAAATAATATGAATCGCATTAACATTATTCACATCTTTGATAAGTAAATCACATTTAATTATCTTAGATAACTCTCCTTATAATATGAATCAAATTCATATTATTCATGATAATTAAATCACATTTAATTATCAATTTTCTCAATGCTCGGATACACATATCAACAATGAAATTATACTGAACTCTTTCAAGGATAATGTGCTTTCTCCGCGGATACTTCGAGATAAGGACATGGCGGTTGTATTGTTCCACGTATATGACTTAGATATTGAGATCATATCTCAAATCCAGATCACGGGCCTCCCATAGATGTTTGATTAAATCAAGACCGCAAATCTAATCTTCTCATTGCATATGAATCACATTCAGATCACTGTTCAACATTTGGACCAAGATCAGATTACTTATCTACTGAGAGGAGTCACTAAAGCAGACCCGTTTCATCACTCCCTAGGAAGCGTCATGGTTATACAATCGTTTATGATCACATCACCCTTAGGTATTTCCAATACCTTTACATCCTGCATACTTGAAGACTCGTAATAAACCCAAAGTATTAGATCAATTTTATACTGTCTACTTCAAGGTTTTATCAGTAAGTTTCTCATTCGATCATTGGGAGTTGGTATCGATCATATACTTTCCAAAAGCATATATCATACCTAGGTCTTGATCATATACTTTCAAAAAGTATATATCAAACCTACAAAATTCGGTCAAGCTTCCAAAGCGAGACGACCATGCACAGAATTTGATTCTTCCCAAAATCTCATGAGTGAGCTCATGCCTTCCGGTTTAGTAAATGAACATGTATGATCCCTTTGAGAGATCGTATTACTCATATGCCCTAATATGTACACCAGCGCATCAGTGTATAGACCTTGGTTAGGTCATCAACCTATTGGTCTGCCAAATGTACATACTCAGACATATAGTAACACATCTGTCTCCGGTCAGAGGATGCGTGCCTGTATCGTGATAGCATATGATATAGGACTTTGGTTATCTCGATCTCGTTAAGTCATCTCCTTGACCTAACTAATATGACACCTGTGAATCTCTATTCCTATGCAGAGGAACTGCATCAAGAAGTTGGTCAGATATCAGCTTAATTGAGAAAGGATTGCCATCTCCCTACTCAGGCTGCAGATCATCTCTTAACAATTATTTATCGGTGCTTGATGAGTCCTCAATCTAACTCATTAGATATTCATCCAAGCACCAGGCCTCTATGATTCAATAATAGAATCAACAGCTGTATGATCATTAAGATGGCCAAGGTACATAACCCTATTTGTACTAAGGGACCTATTATGCAAATTAGTTATTCTTCATTTCAGATCAGGGAATGATATTCGCAATAACATTTCATGCATAATGGCTTACCGTGGGCTCGCATGCCCAACAATTTCCCACTAGCCCAAAGAGCCATTAACGGGCTAATCATTTAAACCCACACTCATGTGACAATCATAGGCTATTTAGAAAATAGTTAGGTAAGCCGATCAGTCACTCTGTTCCTGCGAGACTACGCCAAGTCCTTTTACGACACCTGCATATTTCCCAGTAACAGTGCTCGCATCTAATGCGAATGTTGCATTTTATGCAACCAATACTCAATCTTGTTAGTTACAGGGTCCTTGACACTACAACTTAATAATTATCGTAACCAATATTTCTATAATCCTTATCAGAATACCCTTATTCCTAGAGATCACTATCTCTTAAGGTATCAACAGTTAAGATCTTTTAGATTTCTATCTATAAAGTCTTAAGTTTTTGAAGATAAGACTTTGATATCACTATCTCAAAAATCTTGTTATCTATGAAGAATTTGTTATTACTGCAATCAAGTGTTTTGTCTCCATAGTAGGATTAGCAACACTTTACTACTTCCCCGGCAGATATATGGTTTTTGTACACATCTAGCATACACTCAGCTTCTCGTAACTAATGCACAAGTGCAAGTAGTTATAGCATTCACTTCCTCAAATCTTTCATGTGTTATCCCTTTAAATAGGTCAGTATCATATCTTAAGGGATGAAAGCCTTTCTTGGAATTTTCCAAAAAAAATGGAATATGTTCAAGGTGTACTGCTATTGTGACAGTCCCAATACCCTCTTCTCTTTACTTCTGAACACCTCAGACCTATGATCCCAGAGGTATCCTTGAGATCATATCTCAAGTTATGGAACAACCAAATCATAAAACACTTATTATCATCCTTATATCATTTTCTAATGATTAGGATATTATCTACATTTAGAATGATGAACACAACGACACTCCCACTAAGTTTCATGTGTTATCATAGATTCTATCTGAAATCATAACATTTATAATTTCATCAAATCTTATGTTCCAACTACAAGAAGCTTATTTGAGTCCATAGATGGATTTCTTTAGTTTGCACATCTTGCTTTCCTCAACCATGAAGCCCTGGGGCTACTTCATGTGAATATCCTCAGAGAGGAATGCCAATCTTTGATCCATTTACACCATTATGGGTCTTACCCATATAGGTGGATCCTCGAGGGTCCATACATAATACTTGTATATGAAGTCTACTCTAGACTTCCATTGCTAAAATCCATCTTTCCATATTATGATCCTCAGGATTTTCATCACATGAAATCCGATCACTGACACATGGAATACATCCTCAAACTTATTTGAAGAAGTATTAGCGTTTAATCTTTAATTGTCCTTTTAGTTCGCGATTTCAGGAGCCTCATTATCTTCTCAAGATTAAATGAGTTCCTACACTTAATTTTCATCTTGATTATCAAGAGAGTCATCCTCTAAGAATCACATTCTTAGAGTTGAGATCTTTTAAGAATGTAAAGGTCATAAAGTAGTTTATAATACCATCCTTTATTTCCCTAATGAAGTAGCACTCACTGGTGCTAGATTCCAGCTAACTTGCATGGAACCTAATTAAGGATATACATTGTAGTCTCTGCAACACATATATACTGGGAAACTTAAAGGATAATTATGCTAATATTCATCATTAATAAGATCATGTCACACATGTTCCAACTGTATCTCCCTATAGCTTTATTGAGTTAAGGTATCATAGGAGGATTGAGATAGAAATGATATCCATATCTGCATAAGGTATTCTTCGAATTTATCTAATAGGTAGTTGCTGCCTAGATTAGATCAAATTCATTTTATCTTCCTTCAAACTTTGGTTCTAAACCAAAATAATGAAATCTTTGAACATTTCAAAGCTTTCTTAGGTAAAGAGAAGAAACCTCATATCATACATAGTCATCAATAGATATTACATATCCATAATGTTTACTATGATATAGATGATCTGCATACATCAATATGTATGAGATCCTGAATACCTTGACATATTACACCTTTCCCAAGGAAGGGTGTATTGGACATATTTTACTTTTGAATACAATATTCATAAGTATGTAAGTTTTGAAATTTTAGACATTCTAAAGTTTCATTCTTACTTGTCTATTGATCAAATCAACAGATAAATGTCCAAGGTTTGATACCAGATCATTGTTAAATGATCTTCATCCTCATATTGATCTTTTAAAGGTTCAATTTCAATACTAGACATCTAAATGAACCATTCATTAACTTTCTAATTTAGTAGAGCCCACTAGATATCAGAATACTATCTGAAATATATCCATCATAACTCTCTATGATAGGTTTATTTCAGAATTCATGTTTATTTCCAACACTTGGAAATAAACTATGAGTGTATTCTAATATCCAGGTCATAGAGACATTCTCTAAGACTAAGGGCTCCCACTGAAATAGTGAAGTATGTATATCAAATAGAGATTGTTGCAACAATTGCATCAAAATCCATGTAGATGGCTATTAAACCTAAAGATAAAACTCTACAGTTTCTAGAACATATGCAACCAATTGCATGTGTTGTTGGAAGATTGGGATATAATTATAAGACTTTATCTTATTCAATAAGCAAGTCAATATCAGTGATTTTATGTATATTATTCTGATGCTCTATCCGAGTCCTTCTTTAAGGATTCTAGACATACTTGATAGTCATACTATCAACACATCAACTTATTACAGTATTGGCATTTATCCAACTATTTGGATGTCATATGGAAGTCATAGAAGTATGGTCAACTCCTTGACTATCCTTCTCATCTTGGGTCTAACCTATGCTTCCACTGCGCTCCCTTTATCTATAAAGAATCATTGCTTAAGACTAAGGTAACTCTTATGTTAAATTCAAAAGAATTCAATGTAAGAGCATTTCAACATTTATACATGCTTCATTAAATTCATACAATATGAATATTATGAAGCTTCATGAATGAGTAGAGTATAGACAATAGAATGATGACGCTCATCATGTCTACATCCATCTAGACTCTTAAAACATTGGTTCAGGTATGTATTCAAACATTTTGAATACATCATCTCTTATAGAGCTACCATTATGCATGATGCAGTCAACCATGTCATTCATGATAAATGTCAAGAGCGCATATGTATGACAGAATATTTTCTTAGATTTTTATAAGGATTAATTTGACAATTATGATCATCATCGACATGTCACATCCAAAGTACATTTGATGATATCAAGACTATAGAGATATACAAACCTACGATTGTAGTCCTATTATCTATTTAATTGTCATTCCTCATTATTGTGAGGCAACTTGCACATTAAAACCACATACATTATGTGTCCAATTGCAAGTATAATATCTGGATCACGAGTCCAATCCATGATAATTTACTGGTTATCATTGAGTATAACATTGAGTGGGTTTAATGAAGGATTATCTGAAATAAGAAATTTGCATATGTATATATTATATATACATATATATATATAATATATACATATTTTACTTTGATTTAGGAATTTTTATATCAAAGTTGTCTTGCCTTTTCAACACTGAAAGATCATTCCCTTAATCACTTTCAATGTAAAATATATACTTATCATTATATCTCAAGCAAGATCTAGGATCTCCTTCCTCATCTTCGTTACATCCCAATAATATGAGAACCTGCAAGTCGGATAAAAAGAAGCGGGAACACATTACGCCTTGCAAGTCCAACTTGCATTTCCCAATTCGTTCTTTAATACCCGGGCCCCACCACCCCTAAGGTGATGTTGACCCGTCATTAATTGAACCAACCGTCAACATGAATACAACTTGCTATGCGCAATCCAATATCACCCCAATAATATGAGGACCCGATATTGGGGTCACTACGCATACGTCCTTACTCTTTCGAGAAGAGAAGAGCCTGATCCAAATGGCTTGTATGCAGGAGCTATCACTTCGGACTAGCGTCTCAGACATACAATCTCTGGCGACGGAACCCTTCACCTTGACAGGATACCATAGATGTCACTTATGTGATCCTCCATATCATATTCAAATTTAATTAATCATTATGAATCATATTCATTACGATTAATTATTCCAAGGGAAATGACACATCTATTTATAATAGAGTGTCTTCATTTTAATTGGATTCCAATTAATGTAATCATATTAAATTAATGATCCAATTAATATCCAACAAACATTCTTAGTTGTTACTTGAATTATGGTATTATATCAAATACGTATTATTTCGAATTTTAATAATTATAAATACATCATGATTGCTTAAGCATTATACTTACCCTACCCGCTGTCATGGCCAGTACCGACGAGAGTGGGACGGACCACATACGTTGCAACCCGCTCCCCCAATGCTCTCCGACTAGACACCATATCCACCTCGGGAAAGGATAATGCAAAATAGATCACTTTGTACTTGAGATGATCATCGTCAACTGAAATTATACCATATAATATTAATCAAAACAATTTTGATTAACATTATAATGAGATTTGCTAAACAAATCCCAAATCCTATTCAAGCAACATGTTTGTTGGAATGTAGATCATTTAGATCATGTAACCAATTAGTGATCTAGATCACATCTAATCAAATATCGGTTAAGACAATGCCATTTAAGGAAATAATTATCATCAAATATTTCAAAAATATTTATACACAATTATTCCAGGAAGTTAAACAATTTAATTTCATTAATTGATTAAATGACAATCATTAGGTGCTTGATTACGAAAGTATTTCCAACAGTGACCTTCACTTACTAAAAATAACATATGTCAATCAATTTAAATCCAAATTAAGCAAAGTAAGTTTCTAAAGTTTGCTAATTTGATTTAAAACAGAACCTAAATGATTTGCACACATTTCAAGGTGTATCAAATCTGCAATTAACTCTTTAATTAAGTTGAGATTCGCAGTCCCCGAAACTGTGGATACATGTTCACTAAAATGAACATAACTTGAGCAAACAGAATCGAAATCACGTAAACTCAGATCCTACGGTTTCTTTATTCAATGGGGAACAAAATAATTTATTATTTTCATCTTTAGACAATTTAACAGTGCCGAAAATAATTTCAAAACAGAGATGCGAAAATGAAATGCGGGAAAAACTTTCGCAAACCCTAATGAACCCAAGTCGTCCTTGATTCATGGATCGCATACAAAACCTTCGACTTAAGGCTCTGATACCACTTGAAGGATATGGTTAAATCATCAAGAGCATCACAGAAGTGTGGGCATCGTATCGAATACGATGAAGAATGACTAGTCGTACTAGTTGTTCTATGCAGCGGAAATTAATTTTTTTTTCATGCGACGAAACCACATCATACAAGAACACTTCACGGATCGTTTCGTCTAAACCACAAACAAGTAATAGTATTACCTCTTGAAGCGTGGTTGCGATCGAGTCTCTAAACGAAGAGACCTCATGTCTCAAGTCCGATCCGACGGAGGGGACGCTTGCGAGCATGTTGATGAAACACGTGCTTCTCGCAATCCATGTTTATTATCCAAGCAGAGGATTTCCTGATCTCGACATACGAGATCCGATGTCTTCTTCACGAGCAAGGTGCACCGAAGGAGACGGAGATCCACGAGCAAACGATCGGGCAGCATAACGACGACGCTGCAGCGATGGAGACTCCATCTAGGGCATCCACGGTGGACGGCCATGAGAGAGGAAGAGAGAGGGCTGATGTGTAGAGAGAAAGAGAGAGAGAGAGAGAGAGAGAGAGACTTATGCTCTCTCGTGTGTAATAAGAGCGATGGGGTGCCTCTCCTTTTATAATATTTTGGGATCCATTGATCTCAATCCATGGGCAACACAAATCCAGTGGCTCTCATTGATTTGTGTTACTTTTAATGGCTAGTATTTGTGTTGGTAAAAACCAACAATAATTAATTTAATTTAGATTAAATCTATATTGATAAATCAATATAAATCAATCTCAAAATAAATCAATCAAGCATGGAGTTTATGGAATGAAGATTGCCTCCTTCCATAATAATGGATTTGGTGGCAATTTCATGCAATCCCGTGAGATCTCATGAGATTACACTATTCAGTGGAAATCTCCAAGATTTACAACAACACTTGTTGTAAATTATTCTACAAAAATAAATCATAATTATTTTGTGAATATTGCAATCTTGCCATTGGAAAATTGTGAATCACATTTACAACCCAAAGTAAAATGTGAATTACATTTTCAATTTATTGTCCAATGTGAATCCAATTCACATCAATATTTAATTGACAATGTAAATTACAAATAACTCTCTCTTATATATTATAATCACATTTATAATATATATGACTAATATGGATATTGCTATCCACATTATTCATATCCATGATAATTAAATCACATTTAATTATCTTGGATCTATTCTCACGTGCCCAAATAATATGAATCGCATTCACATTATTCACATCTTTGATAAGTAAATCACATTTAATTATCTTAGATAACTCTCCTTATAATATGAATCAAATTCATATTATTCATGATAATTAAATCACATTTAATTATCAATTTTATCAATGCTCGGATACACATATCAACAATGAAATTATACTGAACTCTTTCAAGGATAATGTGCTTTCTCCGTGGATACTTCGAGATAAGGACATGGCGGTTGTATTGTTCCACGTATTGTGACGTGGATATTGAGATCATATCTCAAATCCAGATCACGGGCCTCCCATAGATGTTTGATTAAATCAAGACCGCAAATCTAATCTTCTCATTGCATATGAATCACATTCAGATCAATGTCCAACATTTGGACCAAGATCAGATTACTTCTCTACTGAGAGGAGTCACTAAAAACCAGACCCGTTTCATCACTCCCTAGGAATGGAAGCGTCATGGTTATACAATCGTTTATGATCACATCACCCTTAGGTGTTCCCAATACCTGTACATCCTGCATACTTGAAGACTCGTAATAAACACAAAGTATTAGATCAACTTTATACTGTCTACTTCAAGGTTTTATCAGTATGTTTCTCATTCGATCATTGGGAGTTGGTATCGATCATATACTTTCCAAAAGCATATATTTTACCTAGGTCTTGATCATATATTTTTGAAAAGTATATATCAAACCTACAAATTCAGTTAAGCTTCCAAAGCGAGATGACCATGCACAGAATTTTATTCTTCCCAATATCTCATGAGTGAGCTCATGCCTTCCGGTTCAGTAAATGAACATGTATGATCCCTTTGAGAGATCGTATCTACTCATATGCCCTTATATGCACACCAGCGTGTCGGTGTATAGACCTTGGTTAGGTCATCAACCTATTGGTATGCCAAATGTACATACTTAGACATATAGTAACACATCTGTCTCCGGTCAGAGGATGCGTGCCTGTATCATGACAGCATACGATATAGGACTATGGTTATCTCATCTCGTTAAGTCAACTACTTGACCTAACTAATATGACACCTCCAAATCTCTATTCTTATGCAGAGGACCTGCATCAAGAGGTCGCTCAGATATCATCCTAATTGAGAAAGGATTGCCATCTCCTACTCAGGCTGGAGATCATCTCTCAACAATCATTTAACGGTGCTTGATGAGTCCTCAATCTAACTCGTTAGATATTCATCCAATCACCAACCTCCATGATTCAATAATAGAATCAACAGCAGTATGATCATTAAGATGGCCATCGTACATAACCATATTTGTACTAGGGGACCTATTATGCAAACTAGTAATTCTTCATTTCAGATCAGGGAATGATATTCACAATAACATTCATTGCATAATGGCTCGCCATGGGCTCGCATGTCCAACATAGCGACCATAAGCGACTGTGGATGACCTTGTTGGACTTGTAGAACCACAAAAGATAGGAGAAGAACGTTGGTGGAGGAAGTATTCTTCGTTAGTGTGTCTCCAATTTTAATCTCATTTGTCTGTATCCAGGTTGCCTCGATCATTGATGAAGACCCCAGATGAGATCCTGAACGTCCAACACCGAAGGGGTATCGTGCAACATGGCGTCGACATGGTGATAAGTTACTGAACGTGAGTCGTCTGATCCCGCATGTGAATGGGGTAATTGCATACTTTGCCCTGACTTTTGTATATTTATTTTATAATATCGTAAATAAAATGTAATGTGTAAAATAAATTGAATTTTTTTAAAATGACCACTATACTTATTTTATTTTCATTTGGGTCTAGTCCAGCTCAGCTCACGTATTGTCCCATGTGAACTGGGAAAATTGCTTGTAAACCTTAGCTCTTTCTGTATTTATTTTCAATCCAATAAAATTTGAATTATTTTGTATAATTTTGGCACATTTGCATATGAACCCGTGATCTTCATTTTAATTGCAAATATGCCCCTACGAGTCTATGTATTTTTGGTGCTTGAACTTCATTTATTAAAAGTGGCACCCTAGATTCTAAATTCATGCAAAAGAGGGTTATATCCTTGTTGCTATGCACTTTCATGCCATAAATTTATTTTGTATTTTTTGAGCATTTTAACCATTTATTAAATATCAAAAGATGCTCGTTTTTATTCTGTTCACAGTATAACATACCAAAAAATAGAAAAACATTGAAATATTCCAAAAAAATTATATTTTGTTCATTTTATTATGTTTTAATCACATACCAAAAATCACTAAAAATGGGAAAAGAACACTCTTAAAAATTAAAAAACGCCCAAACCTTTTATAAAAATCTAAAAATGCCTTAAAAATCTAAAAATATGTTTTCTACTTAATTTCCTTTATATAATTATATATATATATATAGATAGATAATTTTGGACCTTATTTGATATTTTTTGATATTCAAATCAATTTAAGATATTTATTAAATCCTTGATTTGGGATTTTTTACTTTAAAATTCCATAAAAATTAGCAAAAATTACAGAAAATACAAAACATTAGAAAAATATGTAAATTACGAAAACACTTTATTTTTTATATTTGACTCTCTTTATATTTATGTATAATTATATTTACTTATATTGTGTATATAGCCTTATATACTTATATTATAGCTATATTTAAAAAAAAGATTTATAAAATGTAAAAATATAAGAAAACTATACAAAATTAAAACAAAAAAATAAAAAATAAAAAATAAAATAAAACAAATAAGAATATTGAAAATAAAAACCACAAAAATAATAAAAATGGACAAGAGAATAGGAACGAATTTTGTGCACATTATTTTGCTCCCATCAACCCTTTGTTCCTTGAGTTCAACCTCTACATGTGCTTACACCTACACATACATGCTGTAGAGGTATAATAAATTTTAACTCCACATTTTTGATATCAATTGCTTGATTCGTATTGCTGGTTAATTGTTTATTAATCCAAGATTCTCGTCGGTCACTTCGACGACTGTGCTCCCGCCTTGTGTGGAACACACGATCGATAGGAACCTTGGGTTATCAAATGGCGTTGTTGTCGGGGAGCAACAGTCAATAGATTGGATTCTTTTATTTTTCCTCTCTTTATATCATTTCATTATTTTTGCATTTATTTATTCTTATTATTTATTTAATTTTCATTAACTATTTGATATTTATTACGACTTCATTTTTTGACTTTGTTGCGAGGGACCACCACACGAGGGAGGAACTCTTAGGAGGACCGATTTACTGAAGTAAGGTGGAGCCAGCTTTCTGGTTTAGTTTGCAGGAGGGAATTTTAAAGACATACTCTTGCTCTATTTTTTTATTTTCTTCTGCATTATTATGTAAATTCATGAGAGAGATAGTGAATATATTTGTAATAATGCTGACTCTCAAAGACACAACTACTTCACACGGTCCAGTGCCTAAGGGATTGTTCCCTTGGGGACCTCATTGTGTTTTCTTATTTTCCTTGCTTTCTTTTTATTTGTTTCTCGATTTTTTTAATGAGCCCTAGCATATGATTTTCTTGCTAGATAGATTAAGGTCCAAAGCCCTAATATACTTGCATGTACCTATAGATTTGCTTCTAGACTTAGTCAAATAATAAATGTTAGTTGTTTAGATTCAAAACATGCGCCATGAGAGACATCATACAACGCTAGCAAGACCCGTTGTGGCATGCATTGAGATGTCTCCAAGACCGGACCTTAGGGTTTATCTCAAAATAATTAACATAATCTACTTCCAGATAGTAGCAATTACTAATCTAGGGTGATTTCATCAGATTGCATTACATGTAGTGTAGTTTTTAGTTCTGTTATGCATATCGCATGGAGAGAGCTGCGAAGCATTGTAAGTCTTCTAACTTTGCATACAACATCGCTTTTCGACTTGTACGGCTTTTCCGACCTTCTCCCTCTGATTTTGCTAACTTAGGATTCCACATGGAATTGAGAACATCGTTAGGCACATGCATTGAAAAAACAAAAAAATGATAACCTAAATAAAATTGGGATTATTAACTCTATTGGACATAAAAAAATAAAGTGTAATCGATTCACTTCTTTGGGGAGAGCATCCCCTACCTTATCTGAGCATTTTATTCCTATGGACACGCTAATGACTAGTGCCCAAATCCCAGGCCTATCTTTGGTTGTACAACTTTCTTGAAACTCACCTAACTCTAAAAATGAAAAGATTGATTAGGTGGAGTGGAGGTTTGCTTTGTGCTTTGATTGCTATTTTGAGTCCATCTACGTTTTCATCCCTCTTCGAGTTTTTAGTCCCATAAGTATGAGTCATTATTTTTGGTCATTGAGTCCTTCTACCTATCTTATTTATAATTTTTTCATTTTCACCTAAGTCGTGATATTGGGTCTAGGTCTTTATCGTCTTCAACAGATTTTGTGTCTTTTCTCTTTGCCCATATCAACCATCTTAATACCGTCCAAGGAGACCCTCTCCTTGCACTACTATTTTGTCTAAGTCCACATTCATCTTGCCCATTCTCCTTGTTCACTTTGTATCATCCCTTCTTCTACCCCGTATTGTTGTGCTTGTTGATAAGGCCTCCATCGAGGTTTTTGGATTACAATGATCATATGAGTAAGTTTGGCAAATTTTGAGGACTCTGAGATTGGTGTGCTATTTTTTGTGGATATGACATCCATATGTGCATAGTGCTTATTGAGGATTTAGATGTTTGCACAGTCACAAGTGTGATTCTTTGAATTTTTGATCTAGTACACCGGCTTGAGAATGTGATGCACTTTGATGATTTGTTGATGACTTCATGAATTATGATTCGATGATCTTATTGGTGGTTTCACCTGTCTTGATTCGGATGATTCATGTACTCTCTCTTTATGAGCTTCTGAGCGACAGTTCCAGGAACCCACACGATTTCACTAATCTCCTTGCCTGATCCATCCTCCAACTCTTGACTCTTCCATCCATCTATATCACTTAAAGGATTTCTGCTTAAATCTTGAACCATCTCAGCTGCTTTGGTTTACTTCAGGGCTCGTATTGTGATTGACCAGATTATCTCTTATACCTCGCATGATTTTATGCCCTCAAATTGAGGATTGATTGATAATTTTTAAGGACCTGAGATTTAATGCCAGTTGCTCCATGATCATCATTGACTTAGTTTGCATTAATCCTCCAGGATTATCTGTGGGAAAATGCAACATTTTCTTGATGATAGGTTTCACTCTCGGCTTGTGTGTCGATCTTATTGGAGCACGAAATCGAGTCATCGGGTATTTTTTGTTCTCATTGTTTGTTTGTGCGTCCAATCTATCGAAGCACGAGACCTATTCGACTGGACTCCTATGAGTTCGCTCTCCTTGATGGTCCTCATAAGGATGAGCCATCTTCCTCTAATGATTTCACGCTTAGTTAGCAATATGCTCCTCGAGGATTATCTGTGGGACGCTACCACATTTTCAGTCTGTCATTCTCTTCTACTGAAAGTCGATCTGTCGCCTATTGAGATGGCTTCTGTTGATTTATTTTATGGATCTGACTCCTTTGAGTCCACTCACCATGATGACCCTCCCAAGGGTGAAAATTGTCTGATTATTCATTGACTATTATGTTTCACTCCTTGAGGGTTATCTGTAGGATGATACATCATTTTGTTGGTACTCGATTTCACTTTTGGTGTCTCCAATGTGTTGGAGCACGAAGCTGAGTCTTTTGATTTTTGTACTCGGTCTCCTCTCTGATTGTGTCTCCAATCTATTGGAGCACAAAGCCGAGTTCTTTGACTATTATGATATCTCTGACCCACCGGCGTCCGCTCATCTTGAAAAAACTCACAGGGTTGAGCCATGTCTTATGGTATTCGGTGTGTTCTTGCAACTTTCCAATTTTATGACCACCAGATATCCTGCTACATAGAGAGTCTCATATCACTCACTCTTTATTTCTTTCTGAGACCATGATTGACTTGCAGGATTCTTCACTGCTCTTTCTTCCTCCATATATTACGGTATTAGCTCTATTTCCCCATTCCTTCCTTATGAGATGATGTTCTTATTCTTGTTACCAGTTCCTGAATTAGGTTTCGATTTGTTTCTCCCGGTAGCTGACACACACTTGAGTGTATATCCGGGTGTCTCTTCGCTTTCTAACTGCATCACCATTCTCACATGGAGATGATGACGAGAGTACGATATTCACATACCAGATACCATCCTGTACTTCACCAGTCTGTACTTATCATATATATGTTTTATATTACAGTCCTTTTCTCTTCCGTATGTCATGTGTAAACCAGATCATTTTCCATATATGTGTGTCGATACTTAGGACGTACTTTGTCCTAAGTACAGCTGGGTATACCCCGTGTTGTTAATTCTCCATTCGGTTTCATCACTCCTGGCGTTGCTTATACTTAGGGATACTTTACCCTAAGTATGGGGGAGTGATGTGTACATTCTATACGATTTTTCATCTATCATCATATGTTTTGTTCTTCTCTTCTTTTCTCCATTCCATTTTCATTTTCCTTTTTCTACAAAAGGTGTCGCCACTTTTTGTCAGTTTTTGTACTTTGGTTCCTAAGTATAGGGGGGTGCACCACGAGTTCTTTCATTCTTCAATCCCCTCCACTGTCTCCTCCCTTGTTTATTTTCTCTACTATTCTTAGGATTATTTCACCTTATGTACAGGGGGAGACAGACCGAGTTGTGATCTATTTATTCCCATCCTTGACCCTCCCTGCCTTGTGTATAGTCTGTTATACTTAGGATTATTTGATTCTACGTATAGGGTGAAGGTCAACTTCTTTTTCATTCATTTATTTCTTCATTATTTTGTAATTATAGTATATGTTTTCTATAATCAGTACGAGTTATGTATTCTCTTTTTTCTTTCGATCGATGAGGACATAGCTCAAGCTAAGTATAGGGGGTCTTATATACTATGCATATACTTCAGCCATAACTTATACATTCATATTATTAATGATAAATTAGGATAAAAAACTATATATAAGTACACAATTCATCAATTTATTTAATAAAGAAGCATTCTATTCCTCAAAGTCTTTTTTGTAGATACTGATTAATAAAGCATGTTAAAAATATTTTTGCAAAATGATTTGAAAAATGGATTCATCCATTTGGAAAACTTTTTGTAAAAAGTTCCAACCTTTGTCAAAATTGTTTTTTATAAATATTCCTTTCTTTGTGTGAAATAAAAGCCTTTGAAAATCATTTGAAAATAATTTTGGAAATTTTTGTAAAAATATTTTGAAAAAAAACTATATAGCCTTTGAAAATCATTGCAAAATGGCTTTCAAAGATTTGTAAATATTTTCAACAATTATTTTGTACTCTAGTTTAAAATTATTTTCAAAGAAATTTGAGTAATATATGCATCATCAAAATAAATAAAAAAAATATAGAATATAATATATATCTAATCTATGTAAAAATATAATATTTTTATATGTATAAATCAATAAAATAAAATTCTCCATCGATTGTGTATATATATACATATGAAAATGAATACCATTTCAACCTGTAAATTCTTTAACCTTTTAATAAATAAAAAATGCATGCCTATGTAAATAGTTATACCTATTTTACTTCTTTGCCCAAATTCTTTTTATTTGAAAAAATTCTTTGAAAATTGCATCATTTTTCTGCGTTGTACATAGCATTTGCATAGCATTCACATTATTTTCAATTGAGATTGATTATTGAAATTGTCTGAATAAAGTCGAAGATTGGTGTTTGGTTTGACCTTACGACACCTAACTACACTGGAACCTTATGGGAACCAGATTTAAGGTACTTCAGGTTCATTGGGACTTAATTTTTTAAGACTCATGGTTAGGTTCAAGTCACGTTAACCAACTAACTAGAACTTTTCGAGATGCATGCATGACTCTTGTCACCGTGACCTAACTTGGACACTTGCACCTTTCACTTAGCTCAACTCAATTGGAGAGGTGACGATAATGGATTTTTTTATTTGAAATGCACATGAGTGGAAACATTCGTCCTCGTCTAGGGAGGGAAGTGCACCCCATCCCGTCCAATTAGCAGTGGTATATAAAGACAAGAGAGTGTAGGTTGCAATAATGCTTTAAAATTGGGGTAGTTTTCTATTTCAAGAGGAAAAACTCCTTATGTAAATGTTGTTGTAAATAGTATTTCAAAAAATAAAGAACTCCAAAAAAGTGGACATGCCTGATTGAAAACAAAATGCTTGTCGGAGTACGTATATATGTTGTATAGTCAATAAGTGTGCTTGAGCCTTAAAGTTATACCATGTAAGCTTGCTGCTGGATGACTTAACTATACTGGTCATGCATCCCAAGATAGGTAGCTAAACTAGCTACCGTCCATTCTTTTCTTCAACTCCTCCTCTTTAGTTGGATGCTACTTGAACTTAGAACGAGAGTACTTCGCTCCTCTAGGAAGGAGTTGCTGGATTAGGGAATCATTAGTTTGTCATTCTGGAGAAGTCAATACTTTTGTCATTTCAGTTTGGGAGAGCCACTATCACTTATACTGTACAAGTCAGCTTCATAGTCATAAGCATTTACATATGATGTAGGCTAGTTCTGACCTGGCTATTGAGGTGGTTTGAACCGAGTTCTATGACTCTCAGAAGCTGTTGTGTTTTAAATTTGGTTCCCGACCAGGTTCCACACACATTCTCACATCAAGGTCTAACCTGAGATCCAAACTTCGATTTCGTAAAGATAAGTCTAATAATTAAAATCAATTCTTTTTATTATATCCTTTTCATTTCTTCTCTATTTGTTTTGTACTTATTACATAAGTGTTTGCTAGGGACTAGCAAAGGCAAGTATAGAGGGGTGATGAATCACCATTTCATCACCATTATTCTACTATTTTGGCCTTAAATGCTCTAGCTAATGTATGCAGTTATCTTTAATTTGTACAAAATAACATTCATTATTTATTTTATTTATTGTATGAATATTATGGTTTTTAATGCCAAAATTATAGAATAAAGAGAAGATAAGAAAAAGAATAAAATATCAAAGATATTTTATGACCCTATACTTAGAGACCAAGTCAAGAATTGAATTGATCGACAAGGAATAAACTAGGGGAGATAAAGGCCAAAAATACAATAAAAACCCAATACATTTATTACAATAAAACATTTTTGCCACCCATTTTATTCTTTATTATTTATTTTTTATTATTTATACATCTAATAAAGTAACTTTGTCCATGAAAGTTGTAGATAATAATGTAAGTAAAAATACAAAATTGAGTTTGTACAAAAATAATACACAATGTCTTTTTTATACACAAATTAAAAAGCCAAAATCCCAAATTCATATATCCTTATCTTCCAAATAAAAACTCAAAATGTATTAAAATCACCTTCAATTGTATAACTTTTAATAAGATACTGTATAGCTTTTAATAAGATACTTAAGGAAGGTAGTTTCATATATTTTGTAGTTAAGGTGTCAAAGTTAGGTTTTGGAACCTCATTATATAATATACCCGAATAAAATATTCAATTGATCCGTTCTTCATTCTTTTTGCAATTTTATATTTTCACAATTTTGTAAATATGCTTTATAACACATTACATATTAAAACCAAAATAAAAAACAAAATAAAATAACTTTATATAAACCATAGGCACAATACGTATACAAATACTTGTACATAAAAAAAGTGAAACATATTCTTTTATTCTTTTATTCATTCATATTTTTACACTATTGAAAGTGTCATTTATATTCTATAAAAATATAAATATAAAATAAAACCATAAAATAAAAACATAAATAATAAAATAACCAAATATATAGAATAATTACTTGTACTTATACCTACATATTACATATACCTTTTTATTTAAATATACAAAATATATCACAAAAATATAATAAAAATATATTTATGTACCTAAAAATAAGATATAAATATATAAAAAATCGACTAAAATAATATAATAATATAAAATAAAAAAATAAATAATTCAAAATATAGACAAATATACCTATAAATACACCACTAATAAGTAACTACAAACAAATAACCTCAATAGATAAATAAAAATCATAATAAAATACTAAATAAAATAATAAACATTTTTTATTTTATAATAAAATAATAAAAAAATCAAATATTATTTTTTAGTAGACATTTTTTAATAAAAATGCAATTTTTCCTTCGAGTGCCCTGATGTGGGCTAATAAAAGTCCAGGGTTCGTTGACCTCCAGTCAACTCCCCATGCGCCTCTGACCCATGTCAGAAGCGTCTTTTCCCCATTTCCTCCCATTTTTCTGCCCAATCTAGCCTTCCATCATGATCCATCTCTTCACAAGTTTTACACATGTACATTCTAGGATTCACACCTACTATTTAGATTTCTTGTACATCCGCACGATTCTCGACAAATCACTAATCAATAAGGGTGTGTCTCATGTCTTTAATAAGAACCTGCTTCTTCCATCTCCTCTTTTATCATGGTCCAACCTTTAACGTCCCCACCTCTCACAAAGTAGGTCTCCAGGTGACAGGTGGCACATCCCTAGAAGATTCAGCAGGTAGAAGAAAGGTGGAGGTGCACCCAGGAGGCCATCGCGTGCCACCTCTGCTCCTTGGTCTCCGGTCAAGTAAGAGTTGTGCCTTTTTACCTTTTCTAGGTACTTGTAGCTTGTAGGATTGATTTTACGCATTTTATTTCATGCATTAGTTAGTAGTGTAGATTAGATTAGGTTAGTACCCTTGTCGGAGCTCTCGAGCTCCGACCATGTTTCCACCGTGAGTCGCCCTAATCTGCCACACCTTCCACCCTCGCGAACTTCCCCAATGCCTCTGCTTCATCCTTCGCCCTTCACTACAGTAGATCAGCCCCTGATCTGACCCACCAGATCTCCTCCTCCTTCACTCATCACAGATTCGCAATCAAACCCATCCACGCTTCAATTTCCCTCGCTTAGTGGTCGAGGCACTTTGCCCTCAGCCTTGTGTGTTGTCTATTCAGGTCAAAAGCACAATGGAGCTCTCCTGGGTTCAAATCGACTTAACCTAGAGGTTCCCAGCTTTCTCATCTTTCTTGAGCTCGCCATGCCTCCCCATGGGGTCCTGGACATTCTAGCGACCAACAGTAGTTGTGGACAACCTCGCCGGTCATGTATAACCATAGAAGATAGGAGAATAATGATGGTGGAGGAAGTATTCGATGGTTGAAGCTCAAGGAAGACGAGTTCTTCCATGTTCTTCGTCAACAGTAGTGTTCGTTTGATCATGTGTGTGCCTCCAGTTTTAATCTTAGTCGCCCGTGTCCATATCGCCTCAACCTTTGATGAAGACCCTAGATCAGATCTTGAATGTCCATCGTTGAGGGGAAATCGTGCAACGTAGCATCGACACTTGGATAAGTTACTGAACGTGAGCTATCCGTCTCGCACGTGAATGGGGTAACTGCGTAGTTCTCCCTGCCTTTTTATAACTATTTATTAATGTTGTAAATTAAATTTCATGTGTAAATTAAACAAAAATTTTGTAAAATGACTACTGTACTTATTTTATTTTTATTTGGATCCAGTCAGCTCAGCTCACATGTCGTCCCACATGAGATTGGAAAATTACATGTAAACCCCAAGCTATTTTTGTATTACTTTATGTTCAATAAAATTTGAATTACGTAGTATAATTTTGGCACATTTGCAGATGAACCATTGATCTTCATTTTAATTGCAAATATGCCCCTACTAGTGTATGTATTTTTGGTGCTTGGATTTTATTTATTAAAAATAACATCCTAGCTCCTAAAATCATGCAAAAATAGGATTATATGATGTTGCTATGTACTTTATGCCATATATGTGTTTTGCATTTTTGATCATTTTAACCATTTCTTAAAATTCAAAGGTGATTATTTTGGTCTATCCACAATATAAAAATACCAAAAAAAGAAAAACATCTTGTCAAATTCTAAAAATTATACTTTTGTTTATTTTATTATATTTTAAATAAATATAAAAAATTACTTAAAAATGGAAAGAGAAAACTCTTAAAAATTGAAAATCCCAACCCTTCTATAAAAATATAAAAATTCCTTGAAAAATCCAAAAATATGTTTTTCTGCTTCTTAATTTTCTGTTTATAATTATCTATATAAAAATTGATTTAGATAATTTTGGTCTTTATTTGATATTTTTAATATTCAACTCAATTTCGAGTAATTGTTAATCCTTGATTTGGGTATTTTTTACTATAAAAATCCATAAAATTAGAAAAAAATTCCAAAAAATTATAAAAAAATAAAAATATGAAATCGTAGAACACTTTATTTTTTATAATTTGACTCTCTTTATATTCATATATAATTATATTTACTTATCCTGTGTATATAGTGTTATAAGCTATGGACATAGTAATATTTAAAAGAAAAGAAATATAAAATCCAAAAATATAAACAAGTATATATAAATAAAAAATGTTAAAAATATAAACAAAAATAAAATGTAAAAATCAAAAGCCCACAAAACCAATAAAAATGGATAATAGGATAAGAACAATTTTTGTGCGCATTTTTTGCCCCCATCTACCATTTGCTCCCTAAGTTCGACCTCTACACATGCATACACCTATTCACACATGTTGTAGAGTAATAATAAATTTTAAATCCACATTTTTTTATATTTATTACTTGATTTGTATCGTGGGTTAATTGCTGTTTAATCCAATGTTCTCGTTGGTCACTTTGACGACTGTGCTCCCGCCTTATGTGGAACACACGATTGATAGGAACCTTGGGTTATGAGTACGTATGCCATAGTAGAAGGTCTTCGGAGTTGGATGCAATACTAACAAACTTGGAGTCTAAGGGTATGCCGAGATATTATATGTCATGCTTCTCAAGACCCCCACTAAAAACCTGCCTCAACGGGAAGTCCAAAAAATAGTAATAAGACTCATCAAATATCATACGACAATGAAGGTCAATACAAATCTTATGAACCTACAACAAGTTATGAGGAAAATCAGGAGCACATTGAACCCCAGAAAATTAGAGCTTGGAACAAAATTCCATAGTTCTGATAGTAGTAATCGTTGATTAAGTCCCATTGGGGACTCTAATTGACTTCATGGAGGTAGATGGTACATCGGAGTGTGCAAACTACCTTCTCTAGTCAAATGAGTAGAGGATGGAATCAATAATCCAAGATAAAGTAGGAGTGACAACAGAGTTGGCTATTATACCTAAAGGAGTAGCCAGTTGGTGAATCTGTGATTCATCACTCTTAAAGTTGAAAATAGAGCTTTGTTTCTGAGTAATTAGATGCATATTTCCACTTATATTGCATAATTAACATTCATGCATGCTTAAGTAATATCTGTATTTTAGCATTAAATAAGATGCCCAAAACACTTGTAAATATTCACATGTAGTTCACCTACTTGTATGTATTTTATACTCACTCCAAAACCAATAAAACCAACTCTATACTGTATATATTACTGACTAATAATACACGGAAAATACTAAAATTTTCTAACTTGAATAATTACCCAGTAAAACCCCAAACCCAGTAGGAGACCTTAGTCCTTATGATGCACATATGTTATCTCGTACAAACTCCGATCTAGGTCTACTCACTTTTAAATTAATACACATTTAGAGACCTTCAAAATTATACCAATTTCATTTAAATCGAAGCTCGTATGCAAAACTTGGGCTTTGGGACCCCATTATATACTATATGTGTGTATATTTGTACCCTTGTAATTTACTACTTCATTTGACCTTATTTCCATTTTTGGTCAACATGAAACTTGTAGATCTCATCGATATCTACAACTCTCATGTTTGGAGTCTTTCCAAATTCGGCCATCTTCTCTCCC
The DNA here is from genome assembly GCA_037367405.1 of Ottelia alismoides. Lineage (NCBI taxonomy): Eukaryota > Viridiplantae > Streptophyta > Magnoliopsida > Alismatales > Hydrocharitaceae > Ottelia > Ottelia alismoides. The sequence continues at coordinate 21,986 of JAZKJV010003037.1, forward strand.
TTATCTCATGTTTTCTTTTAGCCATCCAGATCATGCAATGTGGCGCCCTTTGGTTGTGCCACACGACCCGCTCATAAACGCATCATGCGACCCTCTTTCTCCACCTTCGATGGTGCCCTCCCCTTCTAAATCATAGCCATCCACTCCGCCTCCAACCTCGACCACCCAATCAAGGCCCGGATCAAATCTGGACCATTCTCCAGCGCTGCCTTCACATTGCGTCGCGTCGTGCACTCCACAGCCACCCGATGGCCTCCCCTTCTTCAGATCCAAGCCGCTCATCCCCGCCTAAATGCCAACCCTTGGATCATTGACCGGATCTTATCACATCCACTCATTTCCACCTCCATCATCTTGCGCCACGTGGTTTACCATGTACCGTTCGATTGCTCGCCTAGATCTCATCTCGGCCTTTGACGCCCATCTCATCCACAACCTTCCACATGGCAAGCTCGTGGCCATTGGATCAGCGTATTGAGGGTTGGATCACCACCATTCAATCCATCTCATTTCTCAACCCCTAGATGATAGTCCAGATTACATCTGCACCGTCCGCTCCCGCCCTCTTAGAGTCTCACCACGTGGCTCACCCTCAACCCTTGATCGTACTTCCATCTGATCTAATCCGAGCCGTTTGTGAGCACCCAACTCTCGACTGTTGGATCACAAGATCCAATAGCTAAGAAGTCGTCTCCTACCTCGGGACACCTTCCTCGCGCATGTCGCCCACTTCGTCTACTCGTCGGCCCCTTCCTATTTTCTCTGCCACTACAGCCACCATCTCCATCCATTGACTGCTCCATGATGAATCCCATACTCCCCTCATCCTCGCCGTCCACCATGCACGCCACGATACCCTCTCCTTCGCTTCACAAACCCCACTCGAACCATGCCCTCCATTGCTTACACCTCCACCTTGTCCCTATAAATACCCCGCCTCCCGCCAACGTTCACCCCATCCTCCAGTATAGGAGGCATCCCCAAGCTCTATTGTCCTCATCTGTGACAACGATCGGACACGATATCGAGCGAAGGCGGTCGACTAACTACGGCGAGATCCACGACACACCTCCGTCGTGCCGCAGTTCCTCCACGGTGCCGCACGAGCTTAGGACACTACCGACCCTGGAGCAAAGACCAAGAAGTTCTTCTCCGAGCATCTGACCCTAGGTAGATTCCTTCATTCTCCTCCAATCTTCTTTTTCTTTTCATCTCGATTTTCTCGCAATTTCTCTGCCCTCTCCGATCGAGTTCAACTTCCATCGACTATCCATCGAGTTTCACATTGAAGCTCTGATCTTCGTGCACTCCTTCGCTCTCCCCGATGACCCGTCGCACTTAACTCTGATCACAGCTCCGCCGGTTACGATGGAATATCACCTCCGGCCATCACCGCTGCACGCCTCAGGCCTCACCACACTCACGCACCTTCAAAGAACACAAAGTACACGCTCCCTTGCACAGATTAACGCTGCAAGTGCCATATTCTTCATTGGTCGGAATCTCCACCGGAGCTGCATCGAGCTTCATCGCCATCGGCATTCAGACCTCCTCAGCCTCATCCAGGACCTCCGGCGGATCCCCGAAAGTCCCACAATCAGTTCGAACATCTCAGGAGCTATCGGCGAGCTTCATTGACCACCGGAGAAGATGAAGGACAGCTACCGTTGGATCATCCTAATCCGACTGTCCTCGTCTCGCCAATGGAGACTCCAAGCCTCGTCCAAAATCCTAGGCTCGGAGCAACCGAAGCAGACCTGAGGCTGATCCGAGCCTTCTGAGCCACCCGAGCCTCTGCCTGAACCTCGATCATCGTCCGATCCTAGCCCCGTATGTGATTCTGACGTGAGGGTGGGGAAAATTACACAGAGACCCTATAACTTTTAGAAATTTTGGTCCTTTCCAGGCGTGTCACGCGAGTGCTGCATGTCTTCATGGGAAATTTTCATCCACCCCCTCAACATTATAGGTAATTGCATTTACGTCCCTATCGACACGTTTTATTTTAAGCAATTTTTATTTCCTGTATTGCATTTTGGTCCCTGTCTTTGCACGTATGTTTAGGTGTCCATATTTAATCAATTTTAAATTATAAAAAATTACTTGTTGTAGACCAACTTGTCCTTTATCTTATGTGACACTTGTTTTATTTTTGTGAGTCATTTAGAATTTAATTTTTTAAATTCATGAAATTTTCTATATTTTGCCCATTGTGTGCCTTTTAAATCATATTAAATTCTTCGTTTCTACAAAAATCACCATAAAATCACATTAGACTTAGGATCAAGCACTGTACACTGTGCCTAAAAATCATTGCATTTACACAAATCACGAGGCCTGAATAAATCAAATAGTGATTTGTTTAATTGATTTTTAATGGGTCTAGTTCACATAGAATTTTAGGTTTTATTAATTTTCTTGAATTCATCATACTTAGATCTATCTAGGTTAATTTTTATATCTAGAAATAATGTGTTTTGGTATTTATTAAAATTAATTTTGCAAAAATCACCATGTATTCATATTTATTTTATAGTAGATTCATTTAGAGTCAAAAAATTCCAAAAATTCTAAAGTAGCTTAATTTCATAGCATTCCATATTTTGGCCAATTTTCATAATATTTGGACTTCATTTGATCATATTGCTAATTTCACTTGTAAAATTAGCCTGAAATTGCATTGTTTCTTTCCTTAATTGCATAAAAATATCTAAAAACGATCAAAAATATTCTTCTGAAAATCTAACCTCTGAATTCACTTAAAATTCACCTAAGGAGAAAGTTGCCTCTTTGAGTTCGACCTTAGGCTTTCCCAAATAAAATAAAAATCTGTAGCTCGCATTTAATTGAATGTTAATTGGAGTGGTATTTTTGACGAAGTCTCGTTTACCCGACTGCAACAAACTTAAACAATTAATTTGATCGTTAATTTGATTGAATCAACAAGGGTAGACTAGGCAACGTCAAAATGGTACCGTTGCCGGGGAGGCATGGCTTAGATTAATTTTTAGAGAATTTTGGGTGTTAATTTTCCATCCCCGGGTAGTCTGATTCCCGACTTTTCTTGTTAATATTTCTCTATCATTTATTTTTGTGTATTTTGTGTCATCCTTTATCAGACCTCAATTTATTTTCGTGCGAGGAAAAAGAGGAGTCGAAGGTGATTCGCCAGGCGAACCGAGGAGCTTGCATTTTAATATTTTGAGTGATTGTGAGGACTTGTAATTGTTGTCATTTTCATTATTTTTGTATTTTTCCAGCGGTTCCTGTTTGGGTTCTCGCGCATGTAAAGATAGTGGAAACGTGTCCCCGTGTGCTGTGTGGATTGCTTTTATATATATACTATCCTCGCATCATGTTTTCATTCTAGTAAAATTTTCATAATTTTGCTTACTGTTTGTGTAAAAAATTGCGAAAAAACCCATAAAAAGTGGACATTTTTCATTGTTGCATTTTAACCCTAAAAAATACAAAAAAATATGTTTTGTGTTCATCATTGGATTAAGTTTATTGGAAAAATATAATTTGGCTAAATTGAATTAATTTCACATTAAATTTAATTCGGCTAAGATGTGTGCTTTCTTAGTGTCTTAATTCACCCCCATATCGCATTTCTTTTTGCATCAAAAAAAATTAAAAAAATACCGTATGGAAATCTAAAACTTATTTTTCAAATTAACACCAAAGTTGTTCCTTTTCCTCCCTATGTTCGACCACGGACATGCCCAATATATAAATTAAAGCCGAGCCCTCTTCATAGAGATCTTCTCTCAAATCTGATTGATTTGCTAAGTACATGTACTACAACGTGCCCGAATTAGACATCGTATTTAGCGACTCGTCACCTTCCTTCGAGACTTCAAGCTGATTTGTAACAACCTTAGTCACCTTAGGGTTGGGCAAGACTACATTAGGCTGATGGCCACCTCGTTTGCCTTAGGAGATAAGGTTGCTCATTGGTTGAAAAATCTTAGGGTGAGAGGTACGACCTGCATGCTTCAAGGATTTATTCTTGAAGATGTTGTACCTACTCAGTAGGACAAATCAAATGAGAACAAAGATCACGAGCTTTTTCTAGGGACCTAATGAACCATTCCATGAAGCCTGGGATAGATTTAATGAATTAATTTAGAAATGCCCTTGCCATGCCATTTCAAAAGCAATCTTAGTCCAGACGTTGTTTTGTGGCATGACCCCAGAGATGCAGGCGTTAGTAAGCCACCTGTAGAGGAAGCTATCTAAATAAAAATAAAAATGCTGTATGGAAAATCTGACAGAGGACCTCATTCCCAGCATGTGGATGATAGTTGACAAGTTAAGCATCGTCGAGCATATTTACAAGAGGGTCACTGACCTTGAGGCACTCTCACGATTGCCGAAACAAGTAGAGGAACTAACTGAGAGGGTAGCCAAGATACGGCTACCTGCCCCTTCTGCACCACATGTACATGTACACCGAGTTCATCTTGTACAGGAATAGGCACCGGGTCCTCGGAATAGCTGGGTAGAGGAGCAGACATATACTCAGCAAGAGCAACACACACCCTCACAAATGGAGAAAGGATACGAGGAGACTCCGCAGGCGTTCGAGATCAACGGGCTGTGGTACAACAATGACCCCGCTGACAGACAATCGGGGATAGGCAATGGCCAGCCTCACCGACCATACCTAGCTTACCAAGAAACCAGCTCCATCCCCACACCATGCTTTGTACAGTCCCGACCCAGACAAGGTTACCAGCCTCATCAACACCAGTAGCAATTCACTTTCCACTCGGGCTAGCAGGGTCCCCCACCACCGTCCCATCAACAATAGCGAAAGGACCGTGATCGTACCTAATCGGGCACGGGCATCGGAGAAAGATGCCGCCAAGTCTCTACTTGAGGAGAACTTGGAGGCAGAGGAGCAGAACCACCACCACCAGCAGAAGAAGAGGACCTCCAAGTCCTCTAAGAAGCATGAGAACTGCACAAGCAGTGAGTCAGGCAAAACCGATGAAGAGCCTGTACCTCCAACTGAGGAAGATGTCCCAGCAGTCACGGAAGATGCATCACCGATTTTGCAGCAGAAATTTCCTTTTAGTCAGAGTCAGAGTTGAAGTCAGTCTCGGTGTCAGAGTCATGTAAAGAACTTAGTTCCTAATTTCAATGAAAATATTTCGGTTTTAGAATCTGAGTTAACATCAATAATCCCTTCCCCCGAGCTCTTATGGGTGGAAAGAAGAAAACTCGAACAATACAAAAAGATGACCCTGAGATGGCAGAGTTTTGCAATAAATACATCAAGGTCACAATCCCTTTTGACAAGTATGTGGAGATGACACATGCATTCCAGAAGTACCATAAGGTGAGATGCACACCTACTAGGGTCAGCAGGAAGATCAAAAGCTGTATTGAGGAACATGTTCTGTCAGTAGCCACTACTTGCGCAATAAAGAATGTGTTTCCGAGGAAACGAAGAGACATGGGTGCACATTATGTGGTGAGTCATGTCTATGACACTACGCTTTCATGCACTCTCCTTGACAACAGATCTTCAATTAACTTAATGCCTACAACCCTCTATGAGTGGCTAAATCTCGGACCTCTTAGGAAATCCAGAGCCTTACTTCAGTTTGCAGATAAATCAGTCAAGAGGTTCCAAGGAGAATTGAGGAATGTTGTCATCAAAGTCGAGGGTCAGGAGTACATGGTGGAATTTACAGTCCTTGATATGGAGACCCCTCGTAATTGGAGAGACTCCCAGACCATATTAGGAAGGCCCTTCCTCAGAATAGCAGGCGCCTTGTTTGATTACAAGATCGGGAAAATCCAATTCCAACTCCCGGTGGAGATGATGAATTGGAGATGAAGCAGACCAGATGGCGGAGGCCGGATTCAGAATCCAACACTGAGTACTCTTCGTCCGAAGCAGATTGTACTCATGTAGACACCGTCGGACCATGGAGACAGAACCTAGCTAGCACCGATGAGTCCCTCTCCTCCGGAAAAGATCTTGTGCATGAGTTGGTTTGCGAGATCCTTAGAAATGAGTACAATGCATAACGTGCATCCCCCTACATATTCGATGACTTAGAGGCCCAGCTGGGCATGTCAATCCTTCCCTCTTTAGGAAAATTAGAAGATGAGGATGATGAGTCAGACATGGCTTTCTCCCTATACTTGGAAACCTTTGACGATCTGACTCCAGAGCTGAACGAGTTGGTGGCAGCAATTTCAAGGACAGATCCGGCCACTACCGACACTGAGCCATATTCGATTGAGCTAGAATTCCTTGACGATCACACCTTACTTGAGCTCAAACCTTTACCCACAACGCTTAAGTATGCCTTCCTCGTGGGACAAGAGAAGAGGTATCCGATCATCATCAGCTCACGATTAACCGAGGAGAAGGAATCTCGCTTGCCAGAGATCCTGGAGAAAAACCACAAGGCGATAGGCTGGAGCATCTCCGATCTCCATCGGATAAATCCCGCTCTGTGTTCACACCATATCTACTTGGAGAATGAGGCTAAACCCTCTCGTGGGTTCCAACATCGGTTGAATCCAAATTTATGAGAGGTAATGAAGAAGTAGATAGATAAACGGTGCGATGCAGGTTTTATTTATCCTATCTCCGATTCCAAATGGGTGGCTACAATCCATGTTGTCCCGAAAAAGTCGGGAATTCAGACGACCACCAATGAAGACGAAGAGGAGATCGTGACACGAGTACCCACGTCGTGGCGCGTCTGTATGGATTATAGGCACCTGAATGCAGCGACGAAGAAGGATCACTTTCCCCCTACCATTCATTGATCAGATCATAGAGAGATTTGCGGGGAAAGAATTCTTCTGCTTTTTAGATGGGTTCTCGGGCTACAATCAAGCAGCCATAGCTCCGGAGGACCAGAAGAAAACCATGTTTACATGCCCCTTTGGTACCTATGCTTTCAGGAACATGCCCTTTGGGTTAAGCAATGCTCCTGGTACTTTTTAAAGGTGCATGATTGCTGTATTCACCGAAATGGTCGGCAAATTCTTAGAAGTATTCATGGATGACTTCTCGGTCCACGGTTATTCCTTCGATTCCTGTCTTAGGAATCTGGACCGAGTCCTCAATTGATGTTGTGAGGAAAATCTGGTTCTCTCCTGGGAGAAAAGTCACTACATGGTGACGGAGGGCATTGTGTTGGAGCATGTCATCTCCAAGAGTGGAATGGAGGTTGACCCTATCAACGTGAAACAGTTGCGGTCCTTCCTCGGGCATGTTGGATTTCATCGAAGATTTATCAAGGATTTCTCTAAGATTGCCTTACCACTAACTGAGCTTTTAGGCAAAGACATGGAGTTTATAGTTTATCACAAATGTCTTGAAGCGTTTAAGCAATTACAAGGAATGATCATGGACGCCCTAATCCTACAAGCCCCAGATTGGCCTCTGCCTTTTGAGATCATGACGGATGCCTCAGATTTTGTTGTTGGGGTTGTGTTAGGATAGAGGAGGGATGGAGTCCCATTCGCCATACACTATGCAAGCAAAGTGCTTGATACTTCTTAGCATAACTATATAGTTACGGAAAAGGAGATGCTTGCAGTAGTGTTTGCCTTGGATAAATTCAGATCTCAATTAATTGGATCCAAGGTGATTGTGTTCACTAACCGCACAGTGCAAATACTTAATTGGATGTACGCGAAGGCGCATCTTCTTATGTGGATTCTGCTTATCCAGGAGTTTTATTTGAATATTCATGATAAACCTAGAAAGAAGAAAGTAGTAGTTGATCACCTCTCACATATCAAGGATCTTTATGATTTTGATGATACGCCAATTCGAGACTCCTTCCTTGACGAGTCAATTATTGTTGTCGACCCATTCCCATGGTATGCCAATATTGTGAACTATCTTGTCTCCAAGAAAATTCCTGAAGATTGGCCCAAGAGCCACATAGACCGACTGAAGTCGGATTCGAGACATTACCATTGGGAGGATCCGATCCTTTTCTTTGAAGGATCGAATTATGCCTGGAGACGGTGTATAACTCAAGAGGAATATCAGAGTGTCCTTTCTTTAAGCCACAGTCCAGAGGCAGAAGGATACCACTCCGTGATGAGAACCGCATGGAAGGTACTCCAGTGTGGATTATACTGGCCGACTGTTTCACGATGCAATCACCTTTGCGAAGTCGTACCCAGTATGCCAATGAATTGACGAACCATTGGTTCTAAGGATACGATGTCGATGCATCCTGTCATCATTTGTGATTTCTTTGATGCCTGGGGCGTCTACTTCATGGGCCCATTCCCTATTAGCCACAGATTCGAATACATCCTTCTAGCAGTGGATTATCTGTCAAGGTGGGTGGAGGTTATCCCAACCCGAGCCGCAAACAACAAGACTGTCTGTAAATTCATTAGAGATCACATCATCTCTAGGTTAGGGATCCCCAAAGTATTGATATCATATGGGGATAGCCATTTTGTGAACAAAGATGTGAAGAAGCTCTTTGTTTGAAGGATTACGAGCATACGACAACAGTTTGGTGTACAAGGACAAAGTAAAGCATTTGCATGATAGATATATCAGACGAAAGATCTTTGTTGCTGAACAGAAGGTATGGTTGTTTAATGCAAGGCTGAAGATTTTCCAAGGCAAGCTGAAATCCAAGTGGACGGGCCCATTCATTGTCCATGTTGTGCATGATAGTGGTTGTTTTGAGATCTCAGATCTCACAGATGATGCACAGACATTCCTAGTCAATGGACAACTGCTGAAGCACTTCATTGAACCCAATGAACAGTTAGTCCATGTTGAGGAGATTGTATTCATGCGCGAGAGAGAATCAGCAGATACACATAGAGCCGTGCATGAGACCTTGCAGCAGTAAACTCTTGCCATCAGCATCATCTAGAATGATTCAGACCGCGATCCTTGTATATACACACCATTCCTGTATATTCTTCCCCTCCCTCCCGCGACTCTAATCATCCACCCTAGCTTCATGTATTTCCATCTACGACTATACTTAGGATGACCAGATCCTATGTATAGGGGGAAAGTCACCTGAGTCCATTCACTGTATATCCTCTATATCACATTGGTACGCATACTCTCTTCCATCCTATACTTAGGCTAACCTGAGCCTAAGTATATGGGGGACCGATATCCATCATATATATACTCATCCACTTCCCCTCTTGACCTCGTCCACACCATTTTCGATCTTCTTCTACACTTAGGCTGCCAGAGCCTAAGTATAGGGGGGCAGGGCGACTTCTATACATGTTTGTTATTTTGGCTCTCTTATGCTTAACATGAGCTATATCTTCTTCCTCGCTTTTTAAGCTCTGAGGACATAGCACACACTAAGTATAGGGGGGCATGCATATATTACATATATACTTTACCTATAGCTCGTACTTTCACGTATTTTTGTATATACTATACAATAATTACGGGATGGGTAAAAATGGAAAAAAAATTGTATATTGTATAACACTTGTACAATTTGAATAATACTTATAAAACTCTTGTAAATTGTTGTAACATTGGAGGTATACCAAATTTTGAAAAAAAAATCAAAGGCTTCTTATTTACTCTTGCACATCTCTTAAAAAGAAAGAAAAAAGTCTTGCATGTCATCTGCACCTCACCTGCATATCTAGCATATGCAAAGTGGAATGTTAGTTGGTTCTGAACCAAGTTATGAGTAGATGTTGAGGAAGGACTTGATTTTACCTTAATCCACCTAATTCCAGAGGAACCTTACAGGAACTGGAGTTAAGATTTCTCAGGTCAAGTGATTTAATTCTTTTGAGTCCGCAAGTCTATGTTCACGTGTCATCTTGATTAGTCAAAGTAGAATGTCTCGTGCACACACATGGTTCTTTTAGATAATGACCTAACTTGGACACGAACTATGCACGCAGCTCTTTACTGATGAGGTGGTGAGGAAGTAGAATCCTTTATCTTGGAGTAGCACATGGGTGGAAACATCCATCCTCCTCTAAGTAGGGTAGTGCATCTCAACCTAGTTTGGTGGTGTTGACATCTGAGGATGGGATGTTGTTGACTGGGTTTATCACGGTTTAAAATGATGATTTTATCAAGTTGCTGTTTTCCCACGATAAACCGTTATCAAACAAATAAATTACAACTATGAGCACAATGGAGGCATACAAAATGCATATGGCAAGTAGAGGTTCGAATCCACAAAGACTAAGTAAATTTGCAAATTTTTTTAGTTGTATACTTGAAAAGTAGATGATATTTCAGAGGTTGAATAATAAGTGAGCACAAAGTTAAGGGATGTTTTGTTTAATGCAGAACAACAAAGGGGTCGATTTGTAAATTTCACACGATATTTTGAAAAGCATGAAATGAGGAGATTAGATAAAGATAATATGAACAATAAAGAAGTACGAATGGGTCCACTAGAAGCATCAACGTAAGATAAAGGGATTAGTTTTCCTTTCTCAATCAAAATCTTGTGAGGGCGGATGATGATTCCAGAAAAACCAGAGCCGTCCGACTATGCACAACAAAAATGCCACACTTGAAGCCTTGCAGAGGTGAACCGGATGTGCAAGTGTTGAAGCAGGAGAAGAGAGCTGCACATCCGCAGCTTGTACGTAGGAGGAGATACGACCTTGGCGTGGTCACAGATGCACGCGAGGAACGTCGATTGGGAGGCGTGCAGAGTCACGCGAGAAGGCACAGGATGGCGCAGGAATGGCAGAGATGATCGGAGGCCACGCGCAAGGGCACGGAATGCGCGTGGTGAGAGTGCAGTGGCCGGCGGCTAAAGGTGCCCGACGAGGGCTTGCTCGAGGAGGTTGCACACAGCTGGAGGAGGAGTGCGTGCGGACGAGAGGAAGATGTCGCCGAGGAGCTGCTGGGTGTCGTAGATGTGTGGAGACGCTGCTGGACGTCGGTGGAGGAAGGTGCGAGCTATACCTGTGCCTGCATGAGAAAAGAAATGATGGAGAGATAGAGTGCGTGAGTGAGAGGGCCTGCGTGCATGGAATGGGGGAAGGGAGTTACGTAAATGGGAATAGGAGGAAGAGAGAGAGAGAATGGGAGGGGAGAGAGTGCTATGCGTGCATGGAAATAAGAATGGGAGGAGAGTTACGCATGCCCCCTTAGAATGGGGAGAGGGTACCCATTTTATAATTGCCATGTGTGTTTATGAGGGAGGGTCGCCATGCACATAAAGACAAAGACAATGAATGCATATGCATGGGGAAGGGATAGGCATGGGGAAGGGATGGTGAGTGGCTCCATGTATGGGAAAGGGGAGGGATAATTGGTGCACATGCATGATATTAAAGAGAGGAACTTTTGCACTATTCCCCCTCTCCATTTCTTTCCAACAAAAACTATAGGCTTTATCCAAGCTATAATGAGTGAGCAATTTATACTATCTTCCCTTTCATTTTCTTCCCAATAAAAAGTGAGGTTTTGTAGAGTCAAATCAATGTATTATATTTAATGCTATATATACCCAATTCATTTCCATATTATTTGCTTAATTTATGCAGATAATTAGTTAAGTTATATTTAGGTGACTTGACAAGAATTATTAGGAATGAAATATATAATTAATATTTTTGAAAACATTTTTCTTGATTAGAAAATCATGATCAGTTGATTTATGCAAAGATTGTGTGCAATTGTGGATATCTTGTCTGCTATAAGTAAGGAATATAGATTATGTGAATTTGGAGTTTACAGATCAATCATTCAAGTTGTATATCACATAATTTGATCATATTATCTCTGTGTATATTGTAATCATCAGATGTTGTGGGTTGCAATAATGCTTCAAAAGAGGGATAGTCTACTGGCTCAAAAAGAAAAACTCCTTATGTACATGCTGCACCTTGTATATAGTTAAAAAAATGCAAGAACTCCAAAAAATAGATAGGCTAGATAGAGAATAAAATACCTGTCGGAGTATGTATATTAGCAAGAAGTCTGCAGCTAGATGACTTGGCTACACTGGTCAGGCATCGCAGGATATGTAGCTACACTGGCTACCGTCTCTTTTCTCCACCCCCTCCTCTTGAGCTGGTCGTACTTGAACTTAGAAGTGAATACCCATTCCTAGAGGAAATAGTTACTCGACCAGGGAATTAGAGTTACCTTGTTAAAGGAGGCTGCTTCTTTGCCATTTCTGATGTGGAGAGCTATTTTTCACTTACACAGTACAAGTAAGAAGCACAGTCATCACAATTTGCGTATGAGGATTTGTTCTAACATGACTGTTGAGGCGTCTTAGATAGAAGACTTGTGGAACTTAAAGGCTGTTAGATCTTAAATTCAGATCCCAATAAGATTACACCTTACAATTAATCCAAAGGTCGAGTCAAGCTCCATTTTCAACTTTTGTTCATGACCTTGGTATGGAACCCAAAATTATTTCATATTTTGCATTTCATTTTGGTTGCTCGGGGACGAGCAAGGTTTAAGTATAGGTGGTTGATAAATCTGTGATTTATCACTCTTAAAGTTGGAAATAGAGCTTTGTTCCCGAGTAATTAGATGCATATTTCCACTTATATTGCATAATTAACATTCATGCATGCTTAAGTAATATCTACATTTTAGCATTAAATAAGAAGCCCAAAACACTTGTAAATATTCACCTGTAGTTCACCTACTTGTATGTATTTTATACTCACTCCAAACCAATAAAACCAACTCTATATTGTATATATTACTGACTAATAATACAAGGAAAATACCAAAAATTTCTAACTTGAATAATTACCCAATAAAACCCCAAACCCAATACGAGACCTTAGTCCTTATGATGCACATATATCTCTCACACAACCTCCGATCTAGGTCTACTCACTTTTAAATTAATACACATTCGGAGACCTTCAAAATGATACCGATTTCACTTAAATCGGAGCTCGTATGCAAAACATGGGTTTTGAAACCCCATTATATACTATATGTATGTATATTTGTACCCTTGTAATTTAGTACTTCATTTAACCTTATTTCCATTTTTGATCAACATGAAACTTGTAGATCTCATCAAGATCTACAACTTTCATGTTTGGAGTTTTTCCAAATTCGGCCATCTTCACTCCCTTATCTCACATTTTCTTTCTGCCATCCAGATCAAACCACATGGCACCCTCTGGTTGTGCCACGTGGCCCACTCATAAATGCACCACACGCTCCTCTTTATCCACCATCTGATGGCACCCTCTCCTTCTAAATCCTAGCAATCCACTCTGCACCCAACCTCGACCGCCCGTTCAAGGTCCAGATCAAATCTGGACCATTCTCCAGCACTGCCTTCTCATTACACCACGTCGCACACTCCATAGGTACCCGATGGACTCCCCTTCTTCATATCCAAGCCACTCATCACCGCCTCAATGCCAACCCTTGGATCATTGACCAGATCTTATCACGGCCACTCATTTCCGCCTCCATCATCTTGCGTCACGTGGTTTACCATGTGCCACTCGATCGCTTTCATCCAGGCCATTTCTCCCGCAACTCTACACACTCGTTCGATCGCTCCCCCAGATGTCATCTCGGTCGTTGACGCCTGTCTCATCCACAGCCTTCCACGTGGAAAGCTCGTGGCCATTGGATTATCGTCTTGAGGGCAGGATCACCACTGTTCAATCCGCCTCATTTCTCAGCTCTTGGATGATAGTCCAGATCAAATCTGCATCGTTCGCTCCCACCCTCTTAGAGTCTCGTCACGTGGCTCGCTCTCAACCCTTAATCATCCTTCCATCTGATCTAGTCCGATCCGCTTGTGAACTCCCACCTCTTGACCGTTCGATCACTAGATCCAATAGCTGAGAAGTCGTATCTTACCTCATGCCTCCTTCTTCGTGCATGTCGCCCACTTTGTCTACTCATCGGCCCCTTCCTATTTTCTCCGCCACTATAGCCACCATCGCCATCCATTGACCGCTCCACGATGAAGCCCATACTCCCCTAACCCTCGTCGACCACCACGCACGCCATAATACCCTCTCCTTCTCTCCACAAACCCCACTCGAACCACGCCCTCCATCGCTTACACCTCTACCTTGTCCCTATAAATACCTCGCATCCGGACAACGTTCACCCCATTCGCCAGTACAGGAGGCATCCCCGAGCTCTACTCTCCTCGTCGGTGACAGAGATTGGGCACGATATCGAGCGAAGATGGTCGACTACCTCCGGCGAGATCTGTGGCACACCTCCGCCATGTCGCAGCTCCTCCATGACGCTGCACGGGCTCGGGACGCTACCGGCCCTTGAGCGAAGTCCAAGAAGTTCTTCTCTGAGCTTCTGACCTCAGGTAGATTCCTCCATTCTCCTATGATCTTCTTTTTCTTTTCATCTCAATTTTCTCTCAATTTCTTTGCCCTCTCCGAACAAGTTCAACAATCATCGACTATCCACCAAGCATCGCCTTGAAGCTCCAATCTTGGCACGCTCCTTCGTTTGCCCCGATGACTCGTCGCACTTCACACCAATCACAGCTCCACCGGTCGTGACAGAATACCACCTCCGACCATCACCACTGCATGCCTCATGCATTGATAAAACCCGATTTCATCATCTTAATTCCTCAAATTTAACACCCTTGGTTAAATATGTGTCAATAAAAACCAGATAAAGTCCTCTAATTATCAGAGTTTTGAATAAATTAAAAATCACAAAAAATGTCAAAACTAAAATTCGTGGTATTTTTAGCCTTAAAAATACCCTCAAAAATATTTTGTGGCTTTAGATGACCTCATCTCCATTTTTGGTCAACATGAAACTTGTAGATCTCATCGAGATCTACAACATTCATGTTTGAATTTTCTCAAATTCGGCCATTTAGCCCCTCAAAAATCAAAATTTCTTGAGAAATAATCTGATTGGGCCACGTAGCCCTTTCTTGTTGAGCCATGTGCCTCGGTCTCTTTATATTATCTGCCCTCGCTCAGGGCCATTGGATCTCTTCTTTGATCCAACAGCTCTGCGATCTCCACGCACACCTCTTATTCCCATCTGTCTGATCTTCCCCCATCTCTAATCTGCACCGCCCGTTAGCGCCTCACCCATAGCTTGCCACGTGGCGCGTTGTGCTCCTTCCGATCTTGCCTTTGTCTCTTGAATCTCTACCATCCACAGTCACGTTGATTGTTCACCACTCGATCAATCTCCGAATTCAATCACGGTCGTCTGTTGGCGCTTCACCTCCAAGGCGATACACGACATATTCCATCACCCTTTAATCGTGTCGCCTGAGATCTCATAAGAGCCGCTCCTTAGAGCCATCTTCTCAGCTCTTGGATCGCAAGATCCAACAGTCGAGACCTCGTCTCCTACCTCCAGCCCCCTCTTTCCCACATTCACCAAACTCGCGATCCACCTCCACCCTTCCCATTATCCCGCCGTCTCTTGCCATCACCTCCACTACCCGAAGACCTAACGACCTTCACCAGTAATCCCTCTTCTTCGTGAGACCTCCATCAAACCACGATGACCTCTCCTTCATCCCATACGCTCCACGAAACCCACTCTCTTCACCAGCCAAACAACCATCTTCGCCCTTCTAATACACCGCCTCCTCCTCCGTTTACACCCGTCCACTTGTACGTGGGGCTCCACCCAGCCCATCTCCGCCTCCCCGTGACAGGGGGAGGTCGGATTGAAGGCACGACGACGGTGGAGTCTCCGTTGAGACCCTAAGCCATGGTAGGCTTAGACCTGCGGAGCTTCGCTTCTGCCTAGCTGTCCCTAGTGGCTACGGGGGTCCAACGATGACCCGAGTTCCGTCGAGGAGCTCAATCCCAAGCTCTGCTCCTCCCAACCTCAGGTAAGAACTCTCCGATCTCCCTCTACAATTTTTCTTTAATTTCCTTGATTTTTTTAGCCTCCTACACACACCCTCATGTTTCACTGATCACCCCTTGAGCTCCGCCTCACCTCCATCATTCACGCGCTCACTCCAACAAACAACCCTACACTCCACCACCCTTGCCCACCTTCGAACCAACTCCTCCGGGTTCGCCGGAGAAGAACCTCGGCCACCACCTGCTCTTCCCCCTTCACGGTCATTCATTTCGTCCCACCTCCATTCCAAGTGATGCATGTGCATGCCTTGGCTAGTGGACTGACAATGCAGGCACCTTCTCGAATGGACGGAACCATCACCGGAGCAGATTTCACAAGATTCGTCTCCGGCAGCCACGCCTCCTCCAAGGATTTTAGGTCTTCCAGATGCTTCACCAGGACTCCACGGTGGATTCTAGCCGTTTAATAGCCACTGGAGACCGTCACCAAGCTTGAAAGGAGATGGCGGAGCTCGACCTCCTTCGTCGGAGCTCAGACTTCGTCGCCAGCTGCAGCTGGAGATGAAGATGCAGATGCCGTTGGATGAATCTCTCGAGCGATCGTCCAACGGCGCGGATGAAGCCACGTCATTCCTTTAAGTAGCGCTCAGCAACCAACCGATCGCTATGATCGGATGGTTCACAATCATCCACGTGACGTCTCCAGATCAACACCGAGCCTCAGCGCCAGAACTCCCGGCTTGGATGTCCCAAGCCTCTTCCGAGCCCAAGCCTGGAGGCTCGCATCTAGACGAACCTCCTCCGAACCCGAGCCTGCAATCGAGCCTATCCGAAGCAGCCCCGAGCCTCTGCCGAGCCTGAATCGTACCATGCCTGGAGAGCACGTGCGCAACATGTGCTATGTCAGAAATTTGCTAGGAGGCCCCGTCGACTTCTCCAATTTGCATATAGGTCCTAACATCACGTGCAGCACCACGTACGCTTGGGGTATTTTGCATTTTTCACCCTCGCGAGTTTTAATAATTGCAAATATGCCCCCGCACGTGTGGGTTGTTTGCAGTTAAGGCCTCGCGCTTTATTTTTATTGCACTTTAGTCCCTCCTAGGGACCTGTTTGTATTTATCTTTTCATGTTTTCTTTTATTTATGCCCTTGCTTTCTTTCATGCATATCTTGAGCTTCATATTTCTGATTGAGTTGATTTCAGTTTCATTTTAAAGCTTGTTTGATGAACTTTCTAATGGCATGATCATTTATTATGATGGACACATTAATTTTGATGTATTATGTTGATATCCATGTGTCTCTTATTATTTAACCTATGCCTTGCTCAAATCAAGTTTGTCATCTCAATTAAACCAGAAATTGACTCATTGTTAAATTTGCTCATTACTCTGATTTAGGGTATATTTCCATTGCATCTCATTGCATTTATTTGCATGATAAAGCAAAATAAAAAAATGCATGTTTAGTTTTGTTTTAATGTATTGTTTCATCCTTTAGCATTGTTTGACCTATGTTTTCTAACGCAACACTTAATAAATAGATAAAAATTCGGATAATCACGAGAGAGGCTCATGTCCCTGAGTTCGACCTTGGTTTCTTGCTAAGTAAAATAAAACATGATAACCATCTGATTTGATTGATATATATAAATTAGATGGTCTTTGATAGACCTAGTTCGGCCCGACTGCAATGACCATTGGATGTTAATTCAACATTATTAGAGGGCCAAATTTGTGGATTATCAATGGCGTCGTTGCTGGGGACACGTCTCATTTCTTGTATTTTTTGGATTTTCATTTATTTAATTAAGTGTTTCTTTTATATAGGTCACTCTGTTCATCCATTTTGCATTATAAAAGTTTTTCTTTTCAATTGATCTATAACCGTTGCTCTTGTGGCAGGTCCCTTGATGATTCAAGGAGGCGAGGAGCAGGGGCTACCCGCTGTGAGAAGCCACAGAAGCACGCTTGAAGCACGTCGAGATAAAAGAAAAAAATGTCACTTTGCATATCATGTTATTTTGTAATAATCATCTTTTACAGCGGTCTTCGATCGAAGACTCGCGGTTGTAAAAGAACGAATATATGTGGTTGTGTGGGGATCGTCCCCACTTGAGTGTCGACCTAGGACTAGGCACACGACTCTTCAAGCTTAGTTTAACATTCATATTTTTATGTGCTTGCTCGTAGGTAAGACACACTAAAAAGTAGACGCACATAATCTCGCTTCACTTAGCCAAATTTACTAGACATTCTCCCCTTTAATAGAAGCATGATTAGGTGCGGCTTTCTGATCGACTTGCATACATGAGTTTTGGTTTTTAAAACAACCTTAGTTCTTACATATTTTTGCCAAGTCACTGCATGTTTTATCGCTTAGCTTAGATCATGGTTTTTATCAAATATGTGGTTTTTCTCGATTTCCCCTCCTTGCTTGATCACCTAGGTTAATGGATAATGGGAATGAACGGTAGACGATGATTTCTTGATTTTGTTCTAATCATAATTCAGTGACAACCTTAAATAATAACCGGGACTGTTAATAGCAAGTCAACAAAAAATGGAGTAAAATTTTGTTTTGGGAGAGCAACACCCACGTTTACGCATTGATTTTTACTTGACACTTTTTCTGAGTAAAATATAATGTTTTAATCACCAATAAAACTGACAAGATAATAAACTAACTTCGGTTGGTTTCATGTATGAGTTGGTGAAATGGAAGGGTGTTGCATGCTTGATAGAGCCATGTTTGCTTCGTTACACTCCCCAGAGCCTTAAACACTCCATTCATCTCCGCGGATTCATCCACTCATCTGTACATTCATCCTTCTTCTTCGTTCACCTTGGGTTTCTCCCAACATCAAATCTCATCTTTATACATAGGCTAATCTCAGCCTAAGTATGGGGGGACTCGAGCCCCTGTGATTTTCTCCACTCATCTTTCCTTGCCTTTATACTTAGGTTATTTCTAACCTAAGTATAGGGGGAGCCCTCCTTGGTTCCCGTATATTTCTCTATATTTAAATGAACTTATGGACTTGTATCATCTAGTGCTATGAGGACATGGCAAAGTTTAAGTATAGGGGGGTTTGCCGTATATACAGTATGCTTACTTTAGCTATAATGTGAAAAATTTGAAAAAAATTAAAACTTTTTGGCTAAAGTAAAATCCTTTGAACTAAGTTGACTCAATTGTTTTCACAACCTTTCTATATTATGTTACACTATTTTTATAAAAATATTTTCGAAAATGATTTGAAAAGCGAGTTTCTCTTGTTTTGAAAATCTTTTGAAAATGTTTTGAAAAATTTTTGTGACATGGTTTGGATAATTTTCTTTCTCTTTTCAAGGAAAGTTGAGTCTAACCAATGTTCTAACCTTCTATTAAAATCCGTAAAAATGAGAAAAATCCAAAAATCCTTTAGGAGTCATTAGTGACTACTAAGCCCAATTAAGTAGCTGTGTTCAGTGAGGGTTTACCCTTTGCAGAGTGGATGGTTTAGAGGACATCGCGTAAGGCCTCGTCCTCAAGCAATGGGCTCCGGCCTGTACTTACATCCATTCGGGCTGAATGCAGATGCGTCTATTTAATTGAGTTTAGGCAGTCCTAATACCACTTGAAGCTACAAAAAAATGTTTTTGAATGAAGGAGTTTGATTAATCCTCTACTTTCACACTCCCACTGAGTATCTGAAATGTTCAAGGAAACTCGGTTTATGAGGTTTTGAGATTTTAGGTTAACCAGCATAAGCCATTAGGGTCTTAGACTTAATCATCCACATTCCCTTAGATTTCTAGATTTGCATGCTATATTTCATGCTTAATCTCAGACCTTTAAGAATATGATCAACACATCACATGCACGACTGCGATTTCGATGAGATGAGTTGACTTTTCACCTAAGGGATTGGGATGAGGGATTCGAGTCTGGACTCGATCTAATGATGCTCGAGGATGGGATAAAATCTTTGGAGGCTTCATGAAACCTGAGTGTCGGCAATTTTAGCCAGTATGAAAACTTGGTTCTTATACTAATCTTTTGACATTGACCTAAGTACCAGGGTGTGAAATAAATAAAAAATTGTTGATCAGTGTGCGCCAACTCTTGATAAAAGCAGTGGATAGCCAAAAATTATACAAATCAATGAAATGTCAAAGAAAAGCTCTCATTCCACAAAGTAAAATATCAAAGAGCTTCCACCAAAGGAGAGCTCTCCAAACCATTTCAAAGTGTCCACTTGGACCACCGCTATTAGGACCAAGAGTCGGGCTTGCACAAAAAAGGGCTCTGCATCGTAAATGCTACAAGTCTGGGTGTCGAAGGTACAATAGGTACTCAAAAAAGACACACCCCGGTGTGCTCCCAGGAAAACAAGTGCAGACGGCTCCAACTTCTCTTGACGGATGCACTGATCAACACAAAAAAATGTGTTGCGTAAAAAGGCACTAGAGAGAATCCTTGCTCCAATGAGAGGGAGAAAAAATGACACAATCCCACGCCCTCCATTACTGGCCATCCATCTTCATTTTTATTGAATGACAACTAAAGAGACGGTGGATTAAACGCAAGATTTGATTTATTCCCTAGTGTTGAGGATTGGGTCCTTAGGAGAATTTCTTGGACCAAGACTTTGGGTGACAATTTGACTCTACTCTCGGAATTGCAGTCAACAATAAATGTCATATCCTTAGTATCTATGTATATCAGAGTGAGTCTGGAGAATTAGAGGAATTGGATGCCTCTTGATTAAGGCTGGGTTATATTCTAGAATTTTAGACCTCTAAAGTTGGGCGGACATGGACAGATTGGATCATGTACTCACCTGCACAAGGGGGTCAATCCAGCTTATTCATTCTCTTTGATGCTCGAGGACGAGCATAGTTTAAGTATGGGGGGGGTGATGAAACCCGATTTCATCATCTTACTTCCTCAATTTTAATCCCCTTGCTTAAATATGAGTCAATAAAAACCAGATAAAGTCCTTTAATTATCAAAGTCTTGAATAAATTAAAAATCACAAAAAATGTCAAAACTAAAATTCGTGGTATTTTTAGCCTTAAAAATACCCTCTAAAATATTTTGTGGCTCTAGATGACCTCATCTCCATTTTTAGTCAACATGAAACTCGTAGATCTCATCGAGATCTACAACTATCATGTTTTGAGTTTTCTTAAATTGTCCATTTAGCCCCTCAAAAATCCAAATTTCGTGTGCAATAATCTGATTGGGCCACGTGGCCCTTTCTGGTTGAGCCACGTGGCCCGGCCTCTTTATATTATTCGCCCTTGCCCAGGGCCGTTGGATCTCTTCTTTGATCCAACGGCTCTGCGATCTCCACGCACACCTCTTATTCCCATCTATCTGATCTTCCCCCATCTCTGATCTGCACCGCCTGTTAGCGCCTCGCCCAGAGCTTGCCATGTGGCGCGTTGTGCGCCTTCCGATCTTGCCTTTGTCTCTTCGATCTCTACCGTCCACAGTCACGTTGATTGTTCACCGCTCGATCAATCTCCGGATTCAATTACGGTCGTCCGTTGGCACTTCACCTCCAAGGCGACACACGACATATTCCATTACCCTTCGATCATGTCGCCTGAGATCTCATCAGAGCCGCTCCTTAGAGCCATCTTCTCAGCCGTTGGATCGCAAGATCCAACGGACGAGACCTCGTCTCCTACCTCCAGCCCACCTCTTTCCCATGTTTGCCAAACTCGCGATCCACCTCCACCCTTCCCATTATCCTGTCGTCTACAACCATCACCTCCACTACCCGAAGACCCCACGACCTTTACTGGTAATCCCTCTTCTTCACGAGCCCTCCATAAAACCACGACGACCTCTCCTTCATCCCATACGCTCCACGCAACCCACTCTCTTCACCTGCCAAACCACCATCTTCGCCCTTCAAATACGCTGCCTCCTCCTCCGTTTACACCTATACACTTGCACGTGGGGCTCCACCCAGCCCATCTCCGCCTCCCTGTGACATGGAGAGGTCGGATTGAAGGCGCGACGACGGTGGAGTTTCCGGTGAGACCCTAAGCCATGGTAGGCTTAGCCCTGCAGGGCTTCTCTTCCGCCAAGCTATCCCTAGTGGCTGCAGGGGTCCAGCGATGACCCGAGTTCCGTCGAGGAGCTCAATCCCAAGATCTGCTCCGCCCAACCTTAGGTAAGAACTCTCCGATCTCCCTCTACAATTGTTCTTTCATTTCCTTGATTTTATTTGCCTCCTACACACACCCTCATGTTTCACTGATCACCCCTTGAGCTCCGCCTCACCTCCATCTTTCACGCGCTCACTCCGACCATAAACCCTACACTCCACCGCCCTTGCCCACCTTTGAACCAACTCCTCTGGGTTCGCTGGAAAAGAACCTCGGCCACCACCTGCTCCGCTCCCTTCACGGTCGTTCACTTCGTCCCACCTCCATCCACGTGACGCATGTGCATGCCTCGCCTAGTGGACTGACAATGCAGGCATCTTCTCGAATGGATGAAACCATCACCGGAGCAGATTTCACAAGATTCGTCTCCGGCAGCCACGCCTCCTCCGACGTTTTTAGGTCTTCCAGATGCTTCTCCAGGACTCCACGGTGGATTCTAGACGTTTAGTAGCCGCTGGAGACCGTCACCAAGCTTGAAAGGAGATGGCGGAGCTCGACCTCCTTCGTCGGAGCTTGGACTTCGCCTCCAACTGCAGCTGGAGATGAAGATGCAGATGCCGTTAGATGAACCTCTCGAGCGATCATCCAACGGTGCGGATGAAGCCACGCCATTCCTTCAAGTAGCTCTCAGCTGCCATCCGATCGCTATGATCAGATGGTTCACAAGCATCCACGTGGCGTCTCCAGATCAACACCGAGCCTTAGCACCAGAGCTCCAGGATTGGTTGTCCCAACTCTCTTCCAAGCTCAAGACTGGAGGCGTGCATCTAGACGAACCTCCTCCGAACCCGAGCCTGTAATCGAGCCTATCCGAAGCAGCCCTGAGCCTCTGCCGAGCCTGAATCGTCCCAAGCCTGGAGAGCACGTGTACAACACATGCTATCTGGAAAATTTGCAAGGAGGCCCCGCCGAATTCTCCAATTTGCATACAGGTCCTTACAACACGTGCAACACCACGCGCGCTTGGTGTATTTTACATTTTGACCCTCACGGGTTTTAATAATTGCACATATGCCCACGCGCGTGTGGGTTATTTACAGGGAAGGCCTTGCACTTTATTTTTATTGCACTTTAGTCCCTCCTAGGGACCTGTTTGTATTTGTCTTTTTATGTTTTCTTTCAATCATGCCCTTGCTTTCTTTCATGCATATCTTGAGCTTCAAATTTCCGATTGAGATGATTTCAGTTTCATTTTAAAGCTTGTTTGATGAACTTTCTAATGGCATGATCATTTCTTATTCTTATGATGGACACATTATTTTTGATGTATTATGTTGATAGACATGTGTCTCTTATTAGTTAACCTATGCCTTCCTCAAATCAAGTTTGTCATCTCAATTAAACCAGAAATTGACTCATTGTTAAATTTTCTCATTACTCTGATTTAGGGCATATTTACATTGCATCTCGTTGCATTTATTTGCATGATAAAACAAAACAAAAAAATGCATGTTTAGTTTTGTTTTAATGCATTGTCTCATCCTTTAGCATTGTTTGACCTATGTTTTCCAACGCAACACTTAATAATTAGATAAAAATCTGGATAATCACGAGAGAGGCTCGTGTCCCTGAGTTCGACCTTGGTTTCTTGCCAAGTAAAATAAAACATGATAACCATCCATATTGATTGATATATCTAAATTAGATGGTCTTTGATAGACCTAGTTCGGCCCGACTGCAATGACCATTGGATGTTAATTCAACATTATTAGAGGGCCAAATTTGCTGCTTATCAGGCTTGACCACACTCGTGTACCTCCCATGAACACGAAGTACTCACTCCCTTGCACAGAATAACCCTACAGGTGCCATTCTCTTCATTGGTCGGAATCTCCACCGAAGCTGCATCGAGCTTCGTCACCACCGGCATTTAGACCCCCCCAGCCTCATCCAGGACCTCTGATGGATCCTCGACACTCCCACGATCAACCTGAGCATCTAAAGAGCTATTGGTGAGTTCACCGACCACCGAAGAAGATGAATCACAGCTACCGTTGGATCATCCCGATCTGACGGTCCTCGTCTCTCCATGTGGAGACTTCGAGCCTCATCCATGACCCTAGGCTCGGAGCAATCGAAGTAGACACGAGGCTGAATCGAGCCTTATGAGCCACCCGAGCCTCCACCCGAGCCTCGATCGCCGTCCGAGCCTAGCTTCGCACGTGATTCCTACGTGAGGGTTGGGAAAATGACACATAGGCCCCTGTAACTTTCAGAAATTAAAAATTGGTCCCTACCAGGTGTGTCATGTGAGGGGCGTGTGTCTTCGTAGGAAATTTGCATCCACCCCCTCGGTATTATAGGTAATTACATTTACATCCCTATCAGCATGTTTTATTTTAAGCAATTTCTATTTCTTGTATTGCATTTTGGTCCCTGACTTTGCATGCATGTCTAGGTGCCCATATTTAATCATTTTAAATTCTAGAAATTGCATATTGTAGCCCAACTTTTCCTTTATCTCATGTGACCCTTGTTTTATTTTTTTTGAGTTCATTTGGAAATTAATGTTATTAAATTGGTTATTTCTATATTTTGTCCATTGTGTGCCTTTTATTTCATATTAAATTCCTTGTACTCCAAAAATCACCATAAAATCACATTAGACTTAGGATCAAGTACTCTACACCGTGCCCAAAAATCATTGCATTTACACATATCATGAGGCCTGAATAAATCAAATAGTGATTTTTTAATTGATTTTTAGTTGGACCAAATTCACATAGAATTTTAGGTTTATTAATTTGTTGGATTCATCACATTTTTATCTATTTAGGATAATTTTTATATCTGGAAGTAATATGTTTTTGTATTTATTAAAATTAATTTTGCAAAAATCACCTTGCATTCATATTTAAATTATAGTAAATTCATTTACAGTCCAAAAATTCCAAAAAATCTACAGTAGCTTATTTTTATAGCATTCCATATTCTGGACAATTTTCATAATTTTTGGACTTCATTTGATCATCTTGCTAATTTCACTTGTAAAATTGGCCTGAAATTGCATTGTTTCTTTCCTTAATTGCATAAAAATTTCTAAAAATGAACAAAAATATTCTTCTGAAAATCTAACCTCTGAGTTCACTTAAAATTCACTAAAGGAGAAAGTTTCCTTCCTGAGTTCGACCTTGGGCTTGCCCAAGTATAATAAAAATCTGCTACTCACATTTAATTGAATATTAATTAAAGTGAAATTTTTGACAAATTCTCATTTACCCGACTGCAACGAACTTAAATAATTAATTTGATCGTTAATTTGATTGAATTAACAAGGGTAGACTAGGCGACATCACCATAACAGTAGTGGTAGTGTTACTATTTATAGTAGTCTATGGAGCTTGAAGGATCTGCATCAGGCAAGAGTAATCTGCATTATTAAGATGAACAGTCTTGCCACTAGTGGATGCTTAAGGAGACACCTATTCCACCTCATAGGTATGCTCATAGGCATTAATAGAGTGATTAGAAGGCAAGCCAAACTTATGCTAGCGTCATTCAGACGGATGGTTCCACTGACCATTCATCCATATCCACATCCAAAGTTGCGGCCTCGTCCATATTCTCATCCACAACCATGAATTGGATCATGATTGCGTCCTCCTTGAAAGTCGTATCTACTTCCTTGGCTGGACGAAATGATTTGTGCAAAGTTCTCTTCAAAGGTAATATGGGAGGACAAGAATCAGATGTCTCGAATTCCTGAAGTCGACCAAAGATGTCCTTCATCATTGGCAATATGACTGACATAAGAAATTGCTCCTATGCTGCCTAGTATCTAGAATTCAATTCATCAAGAAAGTAATATACATGACAATTAGAATGCTCTTGTATACGTTTGGTGCAACAATAGGGTTGAAATGTTGCAAGCTCCTCAAACATGTCGGAGAGCTTCTTGTAATACTCTTTGAGGGTAGAATTACCATGCGATGCTGACCTGATTTGCCTATAAATGTCTGCAAGGGGTGACTTTGTCTTCTTCTGAGAGTATGTTTTCTCGAGATACTCCCATATTTCCTTGGCCATATTTTTGTAAAGGAGATTTAAGATAATGCGAGCCTCAGCACTATTGGTCAACCAGTTGATAAACTAAGTAGTTATCATTCTCCCAGTTGTGTTTCTCTTTGTCCTTTTCATGTATGGGGTCTTTAGTCAGAATGTAGAGTTTTCTTTGACTGCCAATGAACACCAAAAAATATCGAGACCAAAACAAGTAATTTTATGTTCCCTTGAGTTTGATATTAGTGTCTTGTCCCATAACATTCGAGGACACAAGCTTTGTCTCGATATAAAATATGCCATGGCAGTTTTAGAAAAGAAAGGAGATCTCGTTCTTCACTTATGGATGAAAACAAGTGCTGAGAATGCCATAGAACTCACTTTTGGATCTGCTAATGGTTTAAAACTTGCTTTGACAACATATCAAGGGGTTTTTGGGGCTCTTCTGACACAAAAGATGGTATCTTGGGGGTTGTACGTAGCAGGTCAGAAGTCGAGAAGAACTAGTGGACAGTACCAACAGTGTTGTAGGCATAGTAGGGGTTGCTGGAGGGGGCTCCAGGCGATGTCGGTGGCACAGGAGGTGCTGCTAGAGCTGTTGGAGCCTCGAGTGGTGCTTTAGGTACCGTTGGGGGCTCGAACTTCCTTGCGTGGGACCCCTTGATGGGAGAAAGGTCCACACAAGGAGAGAGGGCTAGTGTTCGCGGCAGGTTTTGGGTATTAGGCTCTGATCTAGGACTGTCACTCTGATAACAAGTGGACATGAGAAACAAATGAGATGTTTATTCCATAGGGCTAGGGTCTCTTATTTAGAGAGAAAACACTAGAGAGTACAAAAGTAAAATTACATAAATACCCCGGAAGGGTTACGAAAATAAATGTAATTATAATAACTCTGACACTTTTATTTTCAACCAACCTTCTTTGAGTCAACTTTTCCTTGTATCAAGGCATCATTTGTCCATAGACCTCCTTAATGACACCTCACTCCATTAATCCTCTCCAACCTTATTGGTCCCTTCTATTTAGATATCGTCACAACAACATGGGATAAATTTATCCCTTGACAATGTATTCAGCCCCACAATCCCTTATCCCCCCCACACATCACCCACAAAACATGTCCCCAACTTACCTCTATAGACGCTCACCCCATGACCTCAAGATAGAGCCATTCACTCCTCTCCAAAACACATCTCCATCATTCTAGATCCATGATCTACCTCTTCCCACGAACTTCATCATTGTCATAACATCCTATTCATAAACTCCCTCAAACACATAATGGTTCAAGTCTTTCTCCAGTTGATGGGGAGAGGCCCAGCTTAGACGTTAATTTGCTTTCTGTGACAAATAGAAACCAAGGGTCTTGAGTGATGACAACCTTATCTAACTATATGCATAATCGATGAAGCTACTCTAACTTTGTAGCTCCTTTTTCTCAACAAAGCTTCTAAGCCTCAAAGTCCATTCTTGTCGACCTTCTTTAGTCCAAACAAATTGGAAGTGAACTGCAGCTTCCCACCTCTAGCAAGAACAAAAATCCTCCTTAGTGTCTTCTCATTCTTTCTCTCTTATTCTTCTCACCTAATCTTCTTGGTATCAGTCCCCTTTTCCTTTTACACCCTTTCAATTTCTGATCAAACCAAAACCATTCCTCAAACAACAATGTCACCTACTTTATATCTTCGCTTCTCTTCTTTCAAATAGAATTTCCCACCTCTGGCAAAAATGCATAGTCAAAGCTACGAGCTTTATTCATCTACACTCTAAGAGGAGGTATCCATTCGTTTCCCCTACCACTATATAAAGGATACCATACTCCTTGTTAGAATGCATACCACAATTCATAGTTAAACGTAAATCTTCTATAAAGTTGTCCTACTCTTTTTCTCTATTCTTGAAGCTATTAAGCATTCTTAGAGAAATCGAAACTGTTTAGAGCTGCTTAGATTATTCCATTTGCATGTACTCTCAAATTCAATATTTGATTTCCTCCAAGCTATAAGTTCATTTACTACTTGTAAGAGATGCTTTCTATAGGTAATGACACTACTTCTAATAATTTTCCACCGATGGAGAGGAACTTGTGACTGAGCTACCAACCATCACCTTTGGACCTACTCCTATCCTCCTTACCGCAACCCCTCACTTCAATGGGTTAATACCCATGCCAATATATCCCTCACCCTCTACAATTGACATCACTTACCTTACACCAAGAGAGGAGCTCTCACGCAAGGATATCGTTGATGTATACTCTTTGGAGTTTAGACAAATCCGAGAGATCACCAACACCATAATGAGTTATCAGTAGTAGATGGTGATGTACATGAATGACTATGCTCAGCTCATGAATGATTATTTCGAGATGCTCTACCACATTACGAATGAGATGCATCAGATGCATATCTCTAGGAACCGCCCTACTCCATAACCATAGACACGGGTACCTTGTGCCCATGCTTGTCGTACCATGCCCTAAAGAGACCCCACATCTTATACGACCTCTCCCCACCATTCTTCCTCAGATGCCTCTTCCTCTAGTTGAGAGAAGGATCTTTTCATGCATGATCCCAAAGATGAAGAGCCTCTTCCTCTGGTTATTTCATATTTTTAGATGAAATATCTGAAAGCTACCTCTTAGGTCTTTTTCCGAAGTAGTTCAAAAGCAAAGAAAATGATGTATTAGGACGGTCACATTAGTCGTACATCTTGGACATATTCTACTTTGAAAAATCTGAAGGAACATTCTCTTAAGATATGGTACTCACCAATCATAGGGGATAGCATCTCAAACTATTTGATGATGTGGATGCTAAAGCTACTTTACCTTGTGCATCAGTTAGAGGAATCCCGGTGTATGATGGATTTGTACAAAATCCAGATGTCAATCATGCATTGGGAGTAGTAAACTATTACTAATCCTATTATGGATATAAAACACCTAATTATAGTAATAAAAACACCTTAATAGATAACTAAACTTTTCATAAAGTGATCTAAAAGTCTTATATTTAAAAGCCTAACACTTTATTAATAGTGATCTAAAAGATCTTACCTACAGATTCCTTATAAGACTTGAGATTGTCTTAGTCAAAGGAGATAGAGATCTCCAAGCATAAAGGGGTTATAATAAGGATAACAAAAACTTATAATTGGTTATATTAATTATAATAATTATTGAGTTTTAGTGTCAAAGATATATAACTATTTTAACGAGATTGAGTATTGGTTTCATAAGATGCAACCTTCGCATTGGATGCGAGTACTATTACTAGGAGATCTACAAGTACCATAAAAGGACTAGCGTAGTGTCTCTAAAACAGAGTGGTTGGTCAGCTTACCAATCTATCTATAAATAGCTTATGATTATCAAATCAGTGTGGGTTTAAAGATTAGCACATTAAGGTCTCTTTGGATTAGTGGGAGATTATTGGACATGCGAGCCCACAACAAGCCATTATGCAATAAATGTTATTGCAAATCATTCCTAAATCTTAAATAAAGAATAAACAATTTTCTTTATAGGTCCCTCTGTCCAATTACAATTATGTACCATGTCCATCTCAATGATCCTACAACTGTTAGTTCAAATGTTTAATCATAGAGGTTGGTGCTTGGATGATATCTAAAGAGTTAGATTAAGGACTCATCAAGTAACACAAATGATTGTTAAGAAAGGATCTACGACATGAGAAGGAGATGGTAATACTTCTCTAAAGCTTGATATCTGACAAACCTCATGATGCATGTCCTCTGCATAGGAATAGAGACTCAAAGGTATCAGATAAGTTAGGTCAAAGATTTGATTTAAAGAGATCGAGATAACCAAGACCTATGACATATACTGTCACGATGTAAGCATGCATGTTACCATATGTCTAAGTATGTATATTTGGCATGTCGATAGGTTGATGACATCAGTGAGAGGCTCCTGAGATCTGGATTTGAATTATTATCTCAATCCAAGTCACTATGCATGGAATGTACAATTGTTATGTCATTATTTCCAAGTATCCGCAGAGTAAGCACATTATTCTTGAAAGAGTTCAAGAATAATTTAATTGCTGACAACATATCTGAGCAATGAGAAATTTATAACTACATGTGATTTAATTATCATGAATAATATGAATATAATTCATTTTATTTGGACACATGAGAATTGTCATCTAAGATAATTTAATATGATTTGGTTATCGAAGATATGATTAAATATGGATATCATTCCCCATAATAATAATAAATACTATAAATGTGACTTATATTATGTTGGAGTGTATTATTTGTAAATAGAATTTATGAATTAAATGTTGATGTGAGTTGCATTCACAATGGATTGTAAATTCAATTTACATTTTATATTGGATGGTTGAATTTGATTTATAATTGTCAAAGTTTTGTTTGAAATTGTCACAAATATATTGTAAATTATTTTATAGATAATTAATTCAATGAATTAAATCCTTAATATAACAAGATTACATAAAATTGTCATTGTAGAGAGATTTTCTCTCTCTTAGCTCTTTAGTCCTATTTTATTCATGAGAATCTTGTTTATTTTATCAAATTTTAATATGTTAATAATATTTGCAATATATTTATTTTTCAATTAAATAATTATTATTGCAAATTTTTGCAACAACTCAACCATTGATTTGAATTATGAGTGCATCTCCACCATCCAATATTGTATAAAAGGAAGGATATCCCTAACCTTTTGTACTACAATTGCAAGTGCAATAAATCTCTCTCTCTCTCTCTCTTTCTCTCTCTTATTTTCATATACACATACAAGCTACTCTATCTCTCTCTCAATATTAAAGACGTCGACCATGTTGTTGGAGAAAATCCTAAACCCCAAACCCTTCACTTCAATTTGTATTAGAGCCTTGGTCAAAGGTCTCGAAAGTGATCCCAGACCTTACGTGAATGAGGTTTTGTATATATGTTGCATGGGGACTCGTTGTTATGCATTTGATGCATGTTTCGAATTATGTTTCACTAAAATAAAATCCACTATTTAAGCATTGTTTTGGATGGATTTTATGGATAATAAAATATATTTATAATGTATAAATCTGTCCACAAATCAGTAGCCACTTGTTGGCACCTAAGATGCATAAATTTAAATTCAAAACGTTCCCATAGTCACACTGTTTTTGCAAGTATTCATGGCTGTGTAACAAATTAATTTTTGATTGCTTCTTTCCTATCATGAAACAATAAATAAATACTTTAATTAAGTAGAGAATTAAACCATCAAACCACACAACTTTATTTCTTGTGATTCTGACTCTGTTTGCCATAGATATTCCATATTTAGTGGAGATGGGTCAGATGATTGGATCATCAAGACTACTTTCTTAATATGTTTATCATACAATGTCAATCAAGGAAATATAGGTTTAATGTGATTAATTTATGCTTTATATTTATTTTTGAAATATCTGATTAAACAACAATTATCATTGAATGAATGTATGTTCATGATAAAAACTCTAGGTTAACATGCAGTCATTGTAGGTAAACTTTTACATGCAAAACATGCTTGATTGGTGTCATTAGAAATATAGGATCTCAAAACCGTTTTAATAAGCCTAAGATTTGTAAGATATTACTAAATAGTATAAAGTCAGTCATCAAAGGAATGATTTCTAAAATTGCAATTAACGATTATTTTTCCCTAGTCGTTATGGTGATGGTGTCTAGGTCGTGGATATGCTAATGGGTTACGTAATTGGCAGCCTATGTACTATTTGAAGTGGAAGCGCTTCCTATTAGCAATATATGTCCGACCTGGCTTGATCCATTTCGATAAAATGGTAATATGAGTAAATCAAATTGTACTCTAATTACTAAAACTTAAAATAATACATACTTGTAACAGTTTACGGTAATATATCAAGCAAGCTCTAATTATTTCTATATGTTCCACGTTTTATTTCAGTCAGAGACATACAACACGCATTCTTCTAATATTCTTCTTCTATAGAGAAGTAATCTGATCTTGGTCCAAATATTGGACATTGACCTGAATGAGATTCAGATGCAATGAGAAGATTAGATTTGTGACCTTGATTAAATCAAGCATCTGAGAGAGGTCCGTGGGATCTGGATTTGAGATGTGATCTCAATATACAAGTCACTATACATTGAACAATACAATCGTCTTGTCCTTGTCTCTAAGCATCTGCGGAGAAACCGAAATATTCTAGAAAGACTTCAAGAATAATTCCAAAGTTGAATTATGTCTAATCAATGAGAAATGGATAATTAAATGTGATTTAATTATGATGAATAATGTCAATTTGATCCAAATAATTTGAATGCATGAGAATGATTATCCAATGTAATTAAATGATATTTAATTATTATGGATACGG
This sequence comes from Ottelia alismoides, assembly GCA_037367405.1. Taxonomy (NCBI): domain Eukaryota; kingdom Viridiplantae; phylum Streptophyta; class Magnoliopsida; order Alismatales; family Hydrocharitaceae; genus Ottelia; species Ottelia alismoides. The sequence goes on from JAZKJV010003037.1 coordinate 54,335, forward strand.
ATAATGTGGATAGTACAATCCAATTATCCAGGTATATTGTAAATGAGACTTATAATATATCAAAGAGAGACTTTTATAATTTATATTTGTTGATTGATTGTTAATGTGTATTGGATTCACATTAAAAAGACTAATTGAAAATATAATTACATTTTGTTTGTGGCTGTGAATGAGATTTACATAATTTCAATGGCATGGTTGATATTTTCCACAAGATAATTTGGAATTATTTTTGTTGAAAATATTATCGATAAGAGATCGTGATGTATCATGAAATAATGAGATCTCATGATAATTATAAAGATTGACCAAGTCCACCCAAGATAAGTGGACGGCTACAACTCTCCATTGGGAGAAGAGTAGTACTACCCTCTTCTTTGGGGATTGTTTTAGTCTCTTCATTATCTCTTCTCTAATCAAAGATGATTTAATTTGAAATTAATTTTGTTGATTTATCAATGAAAATTAATTTAAATTAAATCATTTGTTGTGTTTTTTACAACAACATCTTAGCCATTGAAAGAAACACAAATCAATCCCATCCGTTGATTGTGTGTTGTCCATGGATTGAGATCCATGGACTCCTAAAACCCTATATAAGAAGATAATATCCTTTCTCTTCAAGTTACACGAAATCAAACAAAGTCTCCCACTCTCTCTCTTTTTCTCACGCGTACTCTCTCTCTCATCTTTAGTGGCCGTTTACTCTCATAGAGAGAAGGTCATCTTCGTCGTTGCCTTGCCATTGTGCACCGCTTCGACGACTATTGGTTCTCCATCTTTTTTGGTGTGTGGCACTCTTGAAGAAGGCACTCTATATCGTGGGACGAGATCAAGAGATCCATTGCTTGGATCATCAACTTGTATTGCGAGAAGCACGCGACTCATCCCTGCGCTCGCAAGTATCTCCTCTGACGGATTGAACTTGAGACAGGAGGTCTCTTCCTTTAGAGGCTAGATCGCAACCACCCTCCAAGATTTCTTCCTATATATTTGTTGTGGTTAGATGAAACGATCGAAAAAATGTTCTAAGATCATGTGGTTTCATCCTTTAAAAATGTTAAAATTCGCTGCACCGAGCCACTAGTGCCACTAGTCGCTCGTATGTGAAACAATAATCACACTTCAGCGATGTGCTTGAGGACTATTCCATATCCTTTAAGTGGTATCCGAGCCAGTTTGAAGGTTTTGGATACAATCCATGAACCTATGAAGATTTGGGCTCGTTGGGGTTCGTGAAAATTTATATCGGATTTCAATTTTCGTAGCCCTATTTTGAGATATTTTTTGGGCCCCGTTTAAAATGTTTAAAGTTGAATCTATCATATATATATTGTTCTTCATTAAATGAGGAATATGTGGAATCTGAGTTTGCATAATTTGGATTTGGTTTGCTCAAGTTATGATCATTTTACTGACCATATGTCCACTGTTTTGGGGATGACGAATAAAGACGTAATTAAGATGTTAATTATTATTTTAAAATAGCTGGAAATGCGTGAGAATCATATGTTTTATGTTTTAAATAAAATTATCAAATTCTTGAAATTGATTTTACGTAATTTGGATTTAAAATGAAAGAGATATGGTAATTTTAGTTTGGGTCACGCCTGGAAATTGCATGTTTTATCAAAAATCTTGTGATTATCACTTAAGAATCTTGTGAAATTTATGGTTAATTTCCTTGAATAATTATGAATAGTATTTGTGAAATATTAGAATAATAATTGTTCCCTTAAATGACATTGCCTCTACCAATAAATGATTAAATTTAATCTAGATCACCAATTGGTTACTGAATACACTTTCACCAAACTTGCAACTTGAATAAGTTTTGGAAATTTGTCTAGCAAATTTACTTATAATCAAAATGGTTTTGATTATTACTATATGATATAATTTCGGTTGAAAAACTGATGATTATATCAAGTACAAAGTGATTGACTTGGCATTATTTAATACGGAGGTGGATATGGTGTGTAGTCAGGGAGCGTTGGGGTAGTGAGTTGTACCATGTGTGGTCTGTCCCACTCCCATTGGTACTGGCTATGATAAAGGGTAGGGAACGAATGATTCTTGAGAGATCATGACGTATTTGCTAATTATTTATATTCAAATAATACATAAATTGAGATAATAGCATTCTTTCAAGTAACAATCAAGTTTGATGATTGAATTTGATTGATAATTAATTTCATGCAATTAAATTAATTATATCCAATTTAAATACACCGTATTATGATAGTTGTATACCTCCCTTGGAAGAATTAATTACATGAATATGATTCATGATCATTGATTAAAATTTTAATATGAGATGGAGGATTACATAAGTGACATCCATGGTCTCCCATCATGGCAAAGAGTTTTGTCGCCAGATATTGTATTTCGGAGATGCCTGTCCGAGGTGACAGCTCCTGCATACAATCCATTTGGATCGGGCTCTTCGCTTCTCGAAAGAGTAAGGCCGTATACATAGTGACCCTAATATCCTGTCCTCATATTATTGGGATGATATTGGATTGCATATAGTGAGTTTTAAACCCGTTGACGGTTGGTTCAATTAACAATGGGTCAACATCGCCTTAGGGCTGGTGGGCCTGACTGTTAATGATTGAATTGGGAAATGCAAGTTGGACTTGTAAGGTAGAATGTGTTCCCTCTTATTTTTATTCGAGTTACATGTTCTCATATTATTGGGATGTGACAAAGATAAAGTGGAGATCCAAGATTCTGCTAGAGATATAGAGGTAAGTATATATCTTGTTTTTGAAACTAATTAAGGGAATTAACTTTCAAAGCTGACAAGGCAAGACTAATTTGATTAAAAATTCCTTAAAAAATATATTAAGTTGAACATATAACTATTTATATGTTTTAATATAGTGCATTCTTAATTTCAGAAAATGAAGTCCATGAACCCACTTAGCAGGCTCCTAGAGGTCAATCAGTTAACCAGACCAGATTATTCGGATTGGATCGGAAATTTGGATCTTGTCCTTTCTGCTGAGCGCATTTCCTGTGCTACCCAAGGACAAGTATGCATACCCAAATACTTCGGAAGAAATCAAATTTAATGACAAATTTTATGAAGATCATAATCTGCCAAGGTGTTATATTCTTGGTCATTATCCCATGTGATGTAGAAGAAGCATGTGGAAATGGACACTTACTGTGGCATTATGCTGAATATGAGAGAAATGTTCGGTGACGTGAACCACACACAATGTTATAATATAATGAAAGAACTTATTCGCTGCAAGATGTAGGAATGGACCACAGTTAGAGAACATGTACTCAAAATGTTTGGGTACCTCTCTAATTTCGAAACCCTTGGAGCTGACATGGATGCAGATTTGCAAGTTGACTTCATTCTGCTGTCACTCCCTAAGTCTTTCAACAACTTTGTGGTTACATACCACATGAATGAAGTCGATTTTACTAACGTTGTGCTGTTAGCTACATTAAAGTCTGCTAAGGATGTAATGAAGAGAGATGGCCCCTCTAGCAGTGCAATGGTTGCACAGATCAAAGGAAAGCGCGGTTGGAAGCATGGTTCTCGAAAGGGCCCGGCCCATAAGAGAAAGAAGAAGAGTCAAGGAGTTGGCTCATCTACCAATGCATCCACTCTGATAGCATCGAATAAAAATGATGTCTGTCATCACTGAATGAAGCCGGGAACTATAAGCACAATTGTCAGGATTACCTAAAGTCGGTTGACAAAGGTATAGCCCCAATAGGTATGAAATCTACTTTCATCATTGAAACTAGTGTTCTCGTTGGATGAGAAGTAAGTTGGATTATAGATTCTCGTTTCTTTTGTTCATGTATGCAACTTGTTGCATCTGTTTTAGGAAACTAAGAGTCTTGATGATGGGAAGAAAGTCATCCAGAGGAGATCTGATGCAAATATTGCAATAGTCATCGTCGGGACATCCTAACTATCATTATCTAGTGGAAGAGTCCTAGTACTTAAAGAGTGTCTTTATGTACCCGAAGTCGGAAGGAATTCAATATCTCTATCTAAGCTTGTTAGAAGTGGATATTCATTGTTTTTATGTAATAAAGTAGTCATAAGTCATTATGATAAATATATTGCGAATGGTGTTTTGATTTCTGGTGGACTCTATGAATTGAGCATTGCTGAACATATCATGAATGTCAATACAACTAATAAAAATGCTAAAAGGTCCAGGGAGAATGGAAATCATTCAAACATGATTTGGCATCAAAGGCTTGATCATTTATCTGTTGATAAGATCAATAGATTGATAAAGGATGGACCCTTAGACTTTCTAAATGTTCAACCTTTTTCTACTTGTGAATAGTGTATTCGAGGTAAAATGACTATGATACCTTCTCATAACAAGAATACACGATGTGAAGGTATTCTTTACCTAATCATACTGATGTATGTCGTCCCTTCAGTACCGTGTCTCGAAATGGATATCGATATTACTTGACATTTATTGATGACCATTTGCGATATGGGTTTATCTTCCTACTACGTCATAAATTTGAAACCTTTGAAAAGTTGAAAGAGTTCAAGGCTTTGGTTGAGAACCAAACCTACAGGAAGATTAAACGGATTCGATCTGACCGAGGTGGTGAGTACCTCTTAGATGAATTCACATAATACCTTAAAGAGAATCGAATTGTCTCCAATCTCACTCCTCCTGGAACCCTTCAGCTTAATGCTATTGCTGAATGACGCAATAGGACCATCATAGATATATGAGAAAAGCACATTTACCACTTAGTTTCTGGATATATACTGTAGAGACTAAAATATATATCCTAAACAAGATTCCTAGCAAATTTATGCCTAAGACTCCTCCTTATCTCTAGTATGGAACCAAACCTAGTGTTAATCACTTGAGGTTTTGGGGTTGCTTGGTCCATGCAAAGAAAGTAGATGCAAGTAAGATAGAATCTCACACTTGAGAGTGCTACTTCATTGGGTATGTTAAAGATGGTATTAGATATCAGCTTTATGACCTTGAGACCAAAAAGGTTTTCATGTCTAGAGATATTAGATTTCTAGAGGATGACTTCCTTAATGGTCAAGACAAAAATTAAGTAGAGGAACTCATTAAATTCCCTAGGATTCCGAGCCTCCTGAACTAGAAACCGAAGAGATAAATAAAGATGAAACACCCATACCTATTCGAAGGAGTTCGAGGATGGTTGCACCACCTGAAAGGTATGGATTCCATGTGTCAGGAGAGACTGACAATGATCCTACTTCATTTGATGAAGCACTCGCGGATCATGACATTGATAGATGGATTCTAGCATTGAAGTGAGAGATTGACTCCATGCATAAGAATGGTGTATGTACTCTAGAGGATCCACCTGAAGGGGTAAAACCCATTGTGTGTAGGATCTTCAAAAGAAAAAGGGGACCTGATGGGAAAGTAGAGACTTTCAAGTCACGGTTCATGGCCAAAGGCTACACACAGAGAGAAGGCATCGACTATGATGAGACATTCTCTCCTATGGATATGATTACGTCCATTTGGACACTGCTAGCTATAACTGGATATCTTAACTATGACATCTGGTAGATGGATGTCAAGATGGCTTTCCATAATGGATACCTCGAGGAGGAGGTCTATATGGAGAAGCCCCAAGGCTTCATAATTGAGGATGGCAAAGTATGCAAGCTGAAGAAATCCATCTATGGGATCAAACAAGATTCTCGTAGTTGGAACATCAGATTTGATAAAACCATAAAGAGTTATGATTTTGTGCAGAATTCTGATGAACCTTGTGTGTACAAGAAGCTTAGTGGGAGGGCCATTGTGTTCATCGTGCTTTACATAGACGACATCCTTATCATTGCGAATGATTAAAGAATGATGACCAGTGTTATGATTTGTCTATGCCATACCTTCGAGATGAAAGATCTTGGACAAGCCTCTTACATCTTAGTTTTGAAGATGTTCAGAAACCGAGAAAAGAGGATGTTGGGATTATCACAACATGGGTACATTAAGAAAATTCTTGAACGATTCCGTATGGATAGTTCAAAGAAAGGATTCCTCACTTCAGACATCGTATTCACCTGTCTAAAGGTATGGCTCCTAAAAGTGTTGAGGAAAATAAAGACATGGTTGGATGCCACTATGCATCAGTTGTAGGAATCTTAATGTACACCATGATGTGTACAAGGCCAGATATCTTCCATGTAGTGGGAGTGGTAAGTCATTACCAATCCTGCTATGGAGAGGAACACTGGAATGCAGTGAAGAACATATTCAAGTATCCAAGAAGGACACAAGATTACATCTTGGTCTATGGAGATGGTGATCTCCAAATCTTAGGATACACAGATTCAGACTTCCAGTCAGATATTGATGATCGAAAGTCAACATCAGGGTTTGTGTCCTATTGAACGGTGGTACTATGAGCTGGAGAAGCAAGAAGCAGGACACTACAAAAATTCAACAATAGAAGCTGAATATATTGCCGCATCAGATGCTGTAAAGGAGGTGGTGTAGTTGCACATGTTCATCCTAGAACGTGGCCTAGTTTCCACTGATACTCAAATCCTTTTACTCTACGATCACACAGGAGCCATTGCCCAGGCAAAGGAACCCCAATGACATCAAAAGAGCAAGCACTTAGAAAGGAAATACCACATCATTTGGGAGATTAAAAAGCATGGTGATATCATCATAACCAAGGTGGCCTCTGCCGACAACATTGCTGATCCTCTTACCAAACCACTGATACAAAAGGTTTTTGACCAGCATGTAATGAGTATTGATTTAAGGATTGTTCATGAATGGTTCTCAGGGCTAGTGGGAGATTGTTAGCCATGTGAGCCCGAGGTGAACCATTCTTACGATAAATGTTATTGTAATATATGTTTTATCAATAAACGTTATTTATTGTTTCACTCCCTTTGTGAGATTAAATGAATGAATGCACTATAAGGTCCCTCTATACAATTAGGGTTATGTACCATGACCATTTTAATAATCATACAACTATTGATTTAATAATAGAATTGTAGAGGCTGGTGTTTGGATGAATATCTAATGACTTAGATTCAAAACTCGTCAAGCACCGTCAAATGGTTGTTAAGAGATGATCTCTAGCCTGAGTAGAAGATGGCAATCCTTTCTCACATAGGTTGATATCTGATGGACCTCTTAATGCAGGTCCTATGCATAGGAATAAAGATTTGGAGGTATCAGATTAGTTGGGTCAAGGAGTTTACTTAACGAGATCGAGATAACCAAAGTTCTATATTGTATATTATCGCGATACAGGCACGCATCCTCTAACCGGAGACAGATGTGTTGCTATATGTCTGAGTGTGTACATTTGGCAGATTAATAGGTTGATGACCTAACCAATGTCTATATACCGGTGCACTGATGTGCATTGCAAGGGCATATGAGTAAGATGATCTCTCAAATGGATCATACCGGTTCACTTGTGAACTGGAAGACATGAGCTCACTCATGAGGTATTGGGAACAAGTTAAAATGCATGGTCGTCATGGTTTGGAAGCATCACAAGAATTTGAAGCCATGATATATGTTTTTGGAAAGAATATGATCAATACAAAATCCCAAATTGACCAAGAATGAGAAGCTTGATGATTAAACCATGAAGATGACAGTGTAAAATTTATCTATTTCTTCGGGTTGGTCATAGGTCTTCTAGTATGCAGGATGTTTAGGTATTAGCAATACCTGAGGGTCAAGTGATCTTAAAGGGTCTTATAACCATGATGCTTCCATTCCAAGGGAGTGATGAAATAAGTCTGGATTTTAGTGACTCCTCTCAATTGAGAAGTAATCTGATCATGGTCTAAATGTTGGACATTGATCTGAATGAGATTTAGATGCAATGATAAGATTAGATTTATGACCTTGATTAAATCAAGCATCTGTGAAAGGTCTGTGGGATATGGATTTGAGATGTTATCTCAATATCCAAGTCACTATACGTGGAACAATACAATCGCCCTGTCCTTATCTCCAAACATCTATGGAGAAAGCGCATTATTCTTGAAAGAGTACAAGAATAATTCCAAAATTGAATTATGTCAAGCAATGAGAAATGGATAATTAAATTTAATTTAATTATCATGAATAATGTGATTTTGATTCACATTATTTGAATGCATGAGAATGATTATCCAACGTAATTAAATGAGATTTAATTATTGTGGATATGGATAATGTGCGTAGTACTATCCAATTATCCAGGTACTTTGTAAATGAGATTTATAATATATCAGAGAGAGGCTTTTGTAATTTATATTTGTTGATTAATTGTTAATGTGGATTGGATTCACATTAAAAATATTATTTGAAAATATAATTACATTTTGTTTTGTGTTGTGAATGAGATTCACATAATGTCAATGTCATGGTTGATATTTTCCACAAGATAATCAGGAATTATTTTTGGTGAAAATATTATCGTCAAGAGATCGTGATATATCATGAGATAATGAGATCTCATGATAATTAGAAGAGATTGACCAAGTCCAGCCAAGATAAGTGGACGGCTACAACTCTCCATGAGGAGAAGCGTAGCCATCACCTCTTCTTAGGAGATTGGTTTAGTCTCTTCATTATCTCTTCTCTAATCAAAGATGATTTAATTTGAAGTTAATTTCTTTTTATTTATCAATCAAAATTAATTTGAGATAAGTCATTTGTTGTTATTTTTTTACAACAACATCTTAGTCATTGAAAGAAACACAAATCAGTTTCATCCGTTGAATGTATGTTGTCCATGAATTGGGATCCATGGACTCCCAAAACCCAATATAAGAAGAGGAAATACTTGCTCTTTAAGTTACACGAAATAAAACAAGTCTCTCACTCTATCTCTTATTCTCATTCATACTCTCTCTCTCATCTTGAGTGGACATCAAGTATCACATAGAGAAGATCGTCTTCGTCGTCGCCTTGCCATTGTGCTCCGCTTCGAGGACTATTAGTTCTCCGTCTTCTTTGGTGTGTGGCACTCGTGAAGAAGGCATTCGATCTCGTGAGATGAGATTAGGAGATCCATTGCTTGGATTATTAACTTGGATTGCGATAAGCATGCGACTCATCCCCACGCTCGCAAGTGTCTCCTCTGACGGATCGAACATGAGACAAAAGTTCTCTTCCTTTAGAGGCTAGATCACAACTACGCTCTAATATGTATTCCTATATATTTATTGTGGTTAGATGAAATGATCCAAGGAATGTTCTACGATCACGTGGTTTCATCCTTTAAAAATTTTATGATTCCGCTGCACAGAGCAACTAGTGCGACTAGTCGCTCATGATCGTATGTGATGCAATCATCACGCTTCCATGATGCTCTTGAGGATCATCCCATATCCTTCAGAAAGGAAGACTTCAGCTCCTCCTATGTTATCACCACCTTCCCAAGGTGGTTCACCCAATAAAGAGCCTTGTCTTGCATGATGAGCAGGAAGGAGATCATCTTTATTACTCCCAATGGAATGTCATGATAACAAGTATTGGTGTAGATGCAGATGAATTATTGCTGGAAGATGTAAGATTCCTCAAAATGTTGCTGTGAAATGACAAAAGGAGAGACAAGAAGTATGGTTCAGCTCAAAATGGGCGTGAACTGTTGAGACTTGAATCCACTCTAAGATGTGCCCCGCCCCAGGGTTATAGGTTTTCTTCAATGTAGGCTTTGGTGCAGGGGTTATCTCTCCTTCTCCCTTACCTTCTCCATGGACAGAAAAGTTCTCAAAGTTCTCAAAGTTCTTTCGATTAATTTATCCCTCCTCACGGGCTTCCCTTTCATATGTCTCCTCTATGGATCATTCATTAACATCTCTTCGAATGCAATCTAGGATAAGGCCTAATTGATGAAATATTGTTGGATAGCCAGTATGGATGCAAGAAGTTGACTATTGACCTTAACCGAAGCAGTGTAGTGTATTGTTCATTCCCTTGTTTTGGCTCTTCAACTGGTTGGGGTTGTGGTCTCTTTCCTCTTATGTAGGAGCCATTTCGGATTCTGCTTGTGACTCTAGATCGAGATCAGGTTCTTGGTCTACACATGGATGAAGAACTCAACAAGTCTGAAATGTTGTACCAGATGTAGAGAATTATTCTGTGTTAATGTTAACATAGAACTTTATTAAGGATGAGGATGTATATGGAGTGCAATTGATGGACATCCAAAAAGGGTAGAGATTATAACAAGAGTAATCCCAGATTATTGGAGGATACATAGAGTCTGGAGATCGGTTCATGGATTTTGAACCTTGTTTTTGGGAATGCCCTGAATTGCTAGAGAAGGCAGGCATATGGAATCAATGTGGGTGCTGACGGAGTATTGACTAATCCATCCATGCATCGCTATCTCGAATATCAATAGAATGATTGATATAGAGGAATGATACACAGGTCAATGCCAAATAAGAGGAGTGTAAAATAGTTGAGTGGATCAAAGTAAGGAAGGGTCATAGAGGATTAAATAAGAAAGCTAAATGGTGCAAATGCTTGATATTTTTGATTTTGATATAAATGAAACTAAGCAATCAAACCTCGAAACAATGGAGTCATCAACATGACCTAGGAAGCTGTGAAGGTTCGACAATTGTCTTTGTAGGTTTTAGATTTTATTTTAAGCAATTATCTTTGAAGAAGTCCTTAGAGCGTTAATCCTATAGGAGCAAGAGTACTGCCAGAAAAGTGTCCCGTACTTGTCCTCCTCCTTTATAAGATGTAGTTTGCACTTTTTTTAAAGTCCTTGTAATGCTTCTTGAACCCCTAATTATCAAAAGAAATAAAGGGAGGAAGCCGATAGGCGAAACCACTGCTTCAGACCTCACTCGCAAGAGAATCACCTGTGGGCATGCAAAGACCTACTCAAACACAAGATGATAAGTCAGACACCCCTGTGAAGTCATGGCCTAAGCTCAGAACTTCATATAAGGTCAATTTTCTACACAAGGTAAGAATATCTTCGATGACCAAGCCCTACTCATCCACGTACGATAGAAGTGCTGATACTTCAGAAATCTAGGCGATACAAAAGGCAGCCACATACTAGGTTTTGGGCTCTAATCCTTACGATAGCTCTCTCACTCAGGATAGAGTCCTTCCAATTCTACCAGAAAACAAATGAGGCTTTTCTCACCTAATTTAATGAGTCAAATTAGACAATTTTATTTATGTCAAGTTTTTTTAAGAGTCCCTTTTTTTTTTGTGTTATCACTTGCTTTGAGTAAGTTCAATACAAATGCCTAATGTTTTTGTATTTTATTTAGATTATTATGTGATCTAAAAATAGAGGGAGAGACAGAAAATCAATGCAAGGCAACACTAAGATGAAAATCTCACCTTAGTGCCTAAATGATGGATGCTTAGTTAGAAGACTGGTTGAGCTTCCTATAGCTCTCCATGCAAGATGCAAAATAGGAATTTGTAAACCTACATTATATGTCGATATGCATACGAAAATCATCCTAAGTAGGCAATTGCTATACATAAAGAACCAAATGTCAAGCACTTAGAATGAGACCTAGAGTCCGATCATGGAGCCTCCTTGGCAATTGTCTCTCCTACTCTCTCTATGGCATCCTACTCTCTCCTACTGGTTGGGCCAGAATAGTCGTTTCCTTGTCCTATGGCTGCTTGGAATCACCTAGGCGATCCTCCATAGTCCACGGTCCCTTGCAAGAAGTCAAAAAATAGAAGATAACAAACAATTCAAAATGGATAATCAAATAAAAAGAAAAAAAATACAAAAATGGCTAAAGAGGACAAAAACTACTCTATATACTAATTCTCCTTGGCAACGGGGCCATTTGATGACACTGATTTTGCAAGGCTCTAAAATGATATCCTCACAAAAGAGAAGATATATGGTCACCGAGGAAATCACTCACAAAACCATGTAGTCAATCAACAATTAACCCACCAAGATAATTATTTAATCAATAATTGGAGTTAAAATTTATTACACCCTACTAAATATGTATAACGATAAGCATGTAGGGGTCGAAATCAAGAAGCAATGATGTAGAGCAATGTAGTATAGAAATCAAAGCACAATGTTTCTCTCAAACACTTAGCCAAATTAATGTTTTCTTAGTTCTAGGAATTTTTAAATTGTATATTATTTTAATTTTGCAAATGTTATTTTTTTGGAATTTTAATTTTTTATAAATAAAATAAAATAAGAATAAAAAGAAAATGGGATTATAAATAGATAATAACAATTTAGCTAATATATGTATACAAGAAAAAATTAAGAAAAAAAAAGCCAAAATATTTCAAGGAAAATGTACTTTTATATTTTCTATCATTTTTGTGTTTTTAGTGAACTTTTGCAAATTTTTAAGGATTTTTAATTAAAATAAAAAGTCAAAACAATGCGAGAATAATCAAACTGAAGTATTTTTCAGTTTCAAAATGATAGATTACTTCAGAAAAATCCTAAAGTAATTTTTAACTCAAAAAGTACCTCAAAATACAAAATCTAGAATATAGAAAACTATTTTGGATGTTTTACAATTTTTTGTGATTTTTTATAAGATTTTGAGTGTTTTAAGATTTTTAGGGTTTTATTTATATTTTGTTTTATTTTGCTCAAATGATTAAGAACAAAAAGAAGTAGGAAATAAATGTTATAATATTTTTCGAGATGGTTTTACATTTTTTTGAAAGTTTGAAACTCAAACATAAATAAAAAGAGAGGTTTTTTATTTTTTAAAATAGAAAATTAACATAATTGACTCCACGAAAAATATGCGTGATTAATTTAGTGATAATGAGTTGAAATTAATTTTCTTGTAATTTTTTAGATGCTGAAACTATTTTTATTACACAAATAACACAAAAAGAAAATACATACATGCTTTGGGTTTTTGTGCAAAAGTAAAGTTCTTCCTCTTTTTCGAACCCCTAAAATAAATAGCTTGGTCATGGTTGCAAAAATCCCACGCAACAAAAATATTCATAATTAGCAGCGTTGTAATTGCAAATATTAGGATAAATAAGGGTTGCACTGTAATTTTTCTTCAAAACATAACCCTCATTTTTCAAAAATCCCAACTACACAATAATAAAATAAAACCTGTGAGGGCTTATAAGAAAAAACACCACTGTTTGTCGTCTGACAAAGCATGAGACCAGAGTACAAATATCAGGAAACTTAGGGGCCTAGTAATAGCAATCACAAAAACTATCGAACAGATGAATAACGTTTTTGGAGTAAAAAATTAATATAAAAAAACACGCAAATATTATGCAACATACCCTTTATATGCATGTGAGTGAATGATTGGAGATGCTTTACTATGACACGTGGTGTGCGTCTATCGGCTAGTACCCCCGTCACGGATAAAGCACAAAGATTAGATCTTAGAAGAGATTTGACGGATGAAGACGTGCTTGATCCAACAACTTGGCTCAAACTGGAGTGGGAGGACAATCAATTGACATTTGTTCTTTACCAAGAATAGAGAAGAACTTCGTGTAGGGCTTGCTTAAAATCGTAAAATCTCTGTGCTCTGATCTTTTCTAAGGTAGCTGGCATGCCACGAACATTCTAGGAGTTGATCCGCAGCTGCTGGAGTAGTCAAAATTGTACAGATTCGTCTGGAGTGTCTCATTGAAGGAGGCAGACCTGAGACTTGTTCTCCTGACATGATGAGATTCGATAGGCTTCCTTGCTTGGTTTTCCTATCGGAGATGGTTAGGAGACAAAAAGCTAAGCCACGAGAGTCTCAAGATGGTCAGATAGATAGAGGATGTAGGGGGTGGTGTTCCTTTAGTGGGCATCAAAGAAGAGGAATTGGATCTCTCGTCTAGTGCATGAATGAGGTGTATGGTGGTTGTCTGGCATCGAGAAGGTGATGAGGAATGAGATGACAATGATAGGTAAGGGTGAGATAGTTGGATTTGACCGGGAACAGATGGTAGAGCTGGAGATTCATCGTATGTTTGATTGGAAAATACAAAAATATGGATGGAATTAAACGAAACAAAGGATAAAACTAAGATACTTTTACCTTAAAGATCGAAAAGAGCAGAAAAGATAGAAGCTTACCATCGAAGTGTAACCCGAAGCAAGAGCTTTGGAAAAGGTTGTGTCTAGAAGGGGGTCGACCTCAATTTTACTCCAATCAACACGCAAAGGGCACCCAAATGTTCTTGCTATCACTATGAAGAAGTATTGACCCTTACAATTAGTTTTCGTAGTGGAAAGGGATCAAGGAGGCGAGGTTTGGCATAGAAGATATCTTATAGGGCTTGAATTTGATCGGTGAAACCTATTGATTCCGTGATCCTAAGAACAAGAAATCGAGCTTGCTTGTATGCGCGGAGATCGATGCACAACATCAGTGTAGAGATCAAGCCTAAAGAGTGAATGCATAGGGAGGAAATAATTGGAGAAATCAAGGTCAAACAATGCTACGACACGACCTTGTCCTTGGGTGGGAGAGTTGACCGGGGTCTAATGAGATCCACCCCTGGTTGAGCCACGCCAAACTTCTATAAGTCAAAAATCAATAATAAAAGAATAAAAATTTGTAATAAAATAGTAGATGAATTAATTAAGTAAAAAATAAAGCATAAAAAATGTTTATTATTTAATGAAGTATTTTGATATGATTTTATTTATTTTTTTGAATTTATTTATTACATATTTACTTTTAAGGGTATATTTATTATTTATTTACCTTTATTTTGGATATTTTGTTTTTAGTTTTTTGTATTTTATTAGTTTTTCTTAATTTCTATTCTTATAACTTAATTTTATACAAATAATATATTTTTATTATATTTTTCTATTGTAATATGTATACTTAAGTAAATGTAGGTATATAATATATATGTCAAAGTATTGTATATTAATCTATGTATTTATATACATTATTCTATTTTTCTATTTGCTTTGTGGTTTTATTGCATTCTAAGTATGTACATATACCACAAATAATAATTTAAAAATTATAAAATTATTAAAGAATAAAGAAAATGACTCTTTTATTCAGATACAATATATAATAGGGTCTGAAATCCAACTTTTACCGCTGAACTCCAAATTAAATGAAACCCCCTTCATTAAATATCTTATTGAAGTTTATACACAATTAAATTTGGTGCATTTAGAGTCTATATAGAGGATATACAGGTCTAGGAAGTTCGGGTTTTGTAATTTTATTCTGAGTATAAAATGTATACTATATATTACTTTTATCTGAATTAATTTTTTTGTTTTTATTTACATTTTTATCTACAACTTCTATGTACAAAGTTTGATTATTTGAGGTATGAAAAACAAAAAATATATTCCAGAAAAGATTTATTGAAGAATAATATAATGGGAGTTTTATTATACTATTAGCCCTTATCTCCCAATACTTTATTACTTGTCGACCCATTATTAAAATGTCTATGTCTCGAGTTTAAGGGTCGTAAAAATCCTTTGGCATTTAATTCTATTTTTTTTATTTTCTTTATTGTATAATTTTGGCATTAAAAACAACATTCTATGAACAAAAAATAGAGCAATTAATGAAAGTTATTTTGTAAAAGATAATCTTCTAAGAACACTATTTATGAATTTATCTTGAAACCGTTTGGATCTTTTAAACAGTTTTTTGGATTAAGTACGAGATTGACCCAAGATAGATCTGAATGGAGGCGAAGAATCCATGTAGCCGACCCTACTTAATTGTGGGAAAAGGCTCTGTTGTTGTTGTTATTTTGTAAAAGATAATGTTATTTACTTGCACTAGCTAGGGTTTTTATGGCCAAAATGATAGAATAAAGATGATGGAATGGAGATTCATCACGCATTCATGAGCATGGGCGCAGAAGATGATGAAGAACTACGAGCGATCAATCTGGAAGCACAACAGCAGTGCAACGATGATCGCTTCTACTCAATCCTAGGGTAGTGGATGGCTACAAGAGATAAGAGAAAGAGGGATATTTATTGGGAGAGAGAGAGAGAGTTATTGCTTCAACTTAATTATGTCAATAAAGAGCCAGTGTTAGCATTTTTATAGTAAATTGGATGGTGGAGAGGCACTCCTAGATATTGATTAATGGTTAAGATTAAATAATTATGCTTATGTTTTAAGTAAAATAGAGTTTAGATTTAATAAATAACTTAATTCATTGCTTCAAAATCCACTTCAAAATAAATCCCATTCTCATGAATAAAGTTGAAAGAAGAGAACCACCTTCCAAGAATGAGGAAAGGAGGTAGCCTCTTTGTTAGCCATGTCAGCGTGGGGAGAACCATTTCTACAATAAATATTATTGTAATAATTGATATATCAACAAAGTTCATTGGTTTATTTCACTTCTTATATGATATTAAAAGAAGGGATGCACTTACAAGGGCTCTTAGTACAATTAGGGTTATGTACAATGGCCATCTTAATAATAATACAATTGTTGATTCAATGGTTCAATCATAGAGGTCGGTGTTTGTATGATGTCTAAAGAGTTAGATTGAGGACTCATCAAGCACCATCAAATGATTATTAAGAAAAAATCTCAAGTATGAGAAGGAGATGTCAATCCCTCTCTAAATGTTGATATTTGTCTGACCTCTTGATGCAGGTCCTCTGCATAAGAATAGAGATTTGGAAGTTTCAAACAAGTTAGGTCAAAGAGTTGACTTGACGAGATCGAGATAACCAAGGCCTATTTTATATGCTGTCAGGATATAGGAACACATCCTTTGATTGGAGACAGATGTATTACTATAGGTCTAAGTACATACATTTGGTAGATGACCTAATCAAGGTCTACACACCAGTAAGTTGGTGTGCATATGAGATCATATGAGTAATACGATCTTTAAAAGGTATCATACTTGTTCATTAAGGTTCATTACTGAACTAGTAGACATGAGCTCACTCATGAGATATTGGGATCAAATTCCTTGCACAATCATCTTGCTTTGGAAACTTGACTAAACTTATAGGTATGATACATGCTTTTGGAAAGTATATGATCGATACCAAAATCCAATGGTTAAAGAAGAAGTTTAATGATAAAACCCATAAGAAGATAGTCCAAATATGATCTATAACTCTAGGATTATTCTAGGCCTTCTAGTATGCATGATCTACAAGTATTAGGAATACTTGATGGTGATGTGATCATAAATGATTGTATAACCATGGCACTTACATTCCTAGGGAGTAATCAAACATGTTTGGATTTTAGTGACTCCTCTCAGTAGACTAGTAATCCAATCTTAGTCCAAATGTTGGACATTGATCTGAATGTAATTCGAATGCAACGAGACGATTATATTCATAGTTTGATTTAATCAAACATATTTGAGAGGTTCCCAAGATCAGGATTTGAGGTATGACCTCAATCAAAGTCATTACACATGGAATGTACAATCACATTGTCCTTATCTCCAAGTATCCACGGAGAATGCACATTATTCTTGAATGAGTTCAAGAATAATTCCTTTGTTGATAATATATCTCATCATAGGAAAATCGATGTTTAAATGAGATTTAATTATCATGAATAATATGAACATGATTCCTATTATTTGGACACACGCTAATAGTAATCCAAGATAACTAAATATAATTTAATTACAAGGATATGACTACTGTGGGTATCACTATCCATAATAATCATAAATGCTATAAATATGTTTTATAATATGTTGGTGATATTTAATTGTAGGTAATATTGGATGTGTATACAATTTATATTTTATATTGGATTATGATTCACAATTGTTAATTGTATGATTGCAATTATCACAAAATAGTTTGGATTTTTTGGTAAATAATTTGCAGCAAGAGTTGTTGCAAGAATAGTTGGAGAGATATGAGATCTCTCAATTGAGGAACAAGAAAGCCACCTTCCTCTTGAAGAAGGTGCACGACCATAGAGTCCTACTCCTTGTACGATCGTCCACTATATTAAGGGAAACATGCTTGTCCTCTTTATATTATTTGCACATGAAACTAATTTGAATTAAATTAAGTATGTTGAGGATTATTTGCAACATATTTAATTTAATTTAAATGGATTATTTTTTTTGCAAATGTGTGCAACAAAATCAAGAACATTGGTTAAAAACACAAAGTAAACTACACTAATGATTATTGTGTGCACATGGATTGAGATCCATGGATATCCAATTCATTATAAAAAGGCAAGTCTTTGCCACTTCTTTACACCAATTGCAAGAACAATAACTCTCTCTCTCTCTCAATTCTCAAACACCCCCCTCTCTTTCTCTCAATAGTGTGGTCATCCACAATATTTACCTAGAGAGCCTTACAGTTGACACTACGAGGTTGTGCTATCAGATCGATTACTCATAGATCTCTGCATTCTTCCATGAGGAATGCCATCAATTTTGTGCATTGAAATAAGGAGAATCTGTGCTCGGATCTTCAATTCGAATTGCATGAAGCACGATTCTCATCTATGCGCCTGCAAGTACATCCTTCATTAGATCAGACTTGAGACAAGAAGTCTCTGATATTGCTTCTCATATAATTTATGTAGTATTGGATTGCACATAGAGAGTTCTATTCTTGTTGACAATTTATTCAATTCACAACAAGTCAACATCACCTTTGGGACGGTTGGACCGAGTGTTAAAGACCAAACTAGGAAATGCTATTTGGACTTGCAAGGTAGAATGAGTTCCTTCCTTTCTTTATATGAATTGTATTTTCTCAAATTATTGGGATGTAACAAAGGTAAGAAGGTGATTCCAGATTTTATTAGGGATATATCAGTAAGTATATCTCTTGCTTTGAATGTTTGATGAGGGAATGGCCTTTCAGAGATTAAAAGGCAAGACTAATTTGACTAAAAATCCTCATTAAAAGAATTTAAATTTAAATTTGAATATATGTATATATATTATACGTTCTAATGTGCATGAATTCTTAATCTCATATATGAAATGCAAACTAGATCATCATGCTTCTCGAGGTGAACTAGTTGACCAGACCCTATGTAAGAATTAAAACTTAATGAAAAGCTTTATAAGTACCAGTAGTTTATTGTTTTAATATTCTGGGGTCTCTATCTAATGTGCTTCAGAAGCATCACATGGACATAGAGAATGCCCATGATATAATGTTGAATCTAAGGAAGATGTTGAGTAACATGAACTGCATAAAACACAGTCGGAAGTGTGGGTCCCAGAAGAGTCCTTCCTAATATGTGAAAAAGAAGAGTCAAAGTGTTGACTCTTCTTCTCAAGTTTCCATACATCTAACATCCATTAAATGGATGTATGTCATCAGTGCAAAATTCTAGGGGGTTGGAAAGGCGATTATCCAAATTATTTGAAAATCTTAGAGAACGTTAAATATAATGTTACGATTGGTATAAAATATACTTTATCATTCAAACAAATTTTCTGTAGGTTGAGAATGTAGTTGGGCCATAGATCCCGATGCTTATGTTCATGTTTATAATCTATTGCGTCTATTTCAGGAGACAAGAAATCTTGATGAAGGGGAATAGTCATCCAGATGGGATCTGATGCAACTATTGCAGCAGTCGCCATTGGGATGTGCAGACTATCGTTATCTAGTGGGAGAGTCCTGTTACTTGGAGATTGTCTCTATGTTTCGGAAGTTAGAAGAAACATAATATCTTTATCTACGTTAGTTATAAATGGATATTGGTTCAAGTTCTTTGAGAATCTTATCATAAGTAGTTATGATAAACATATTGCATATGGTATTCTGCCTTCTGGTGGACTCTACGAATTGTGCATTGAATCTCTGATAGATGTTACTACCATTAATAAAAGCTCTAAAAGAACCATAGAGGATGGAAATCATTCGAACATGATTTGGAATCAAAGTCTTGGTCATTTATCTCTTGATATGATTAATAGATTGATAAGGCATGGACCCTTAGATTTTCTACAGTTTCAAACTTTACATACCTATGAAAATTACATTCGAGGTAAAATGACTAGATCACCCTTTCGTATAAAGGTTACATGATGCCAGGGTATTGTTGACCTAATACATAGTGATGTTAGTTATCCCTTCAGTACCACGACCCGAAATGGATATTGATATTATTTGAGGTTTATTGATTACCATTTCCGACACAGATTTATCTTTGTATTACATCATAAATGTGAAACTTTTGAAAAGTTCAAAGGAGATCATGGCATTGATTGAGAACCAAACTAATATAAAGATCAAACATATTTAATCTGACTAAGGTGGTGAGTACCTCTTAGTTGAATTTAAGAAATACCTTAAAGAGAGAGGAAATTTATCCAATGTTACTCCTCCATGAACTCCCCAATTAAATGGTACCGTGGAAAGATGCAACAGGACCATCATGGACATGGTCCACTCAATGATGAGCAAAGCATATTTACTTCTTAGTTTTTGGGATATGTAATAGAGAAAGCAATATATATCCTTTACTAGATTCATAACAAATCTGTACCTAAAATCCCTCATGAGATTTGGTTTCGAACAAAGGCTAGTGTTAGACTCTTGAGTATTTGTGGTTGCTTGGTCCATGTCAAGAACGTGGATGCAACTAAGGTAGAATCTCACACTCGAGAGTGATACTTCACTGGGTATATAAATAATAGTATTGGATACAAACTTTTATGACCTTGATACTCAAATGGTTTTTGTCTCCAGAGATGTAAAATTGATGGAGGATGACTTCCTTAAGGATCAAGATAAAAATAAAGTAAATGAATTAATTGAATCCCCTGAGGATATTGAGCTTCCTAAACCTTAAACTAAAGATGCGATTAAAGATGAAACACTCATACCTTTTCAAAAGAGTTAGAGGGTGGTTAAAGCATCTGAAAGGTGAAAATACCATGTGCTAGTTGAAATTGGCAGTGATCCAACTTCATTTGATCAAGCACTCACGAATCATAACATGTATATATGGATGATTTCAATGAAGTTTGAAATAGACTCCATGTATACGAGCGATGTATGGACCCTAGAGGATCCACCTAAAGGGGTAAAATCCATCTGGTGTGAATGGATCTTGAAGAGAAAGAGGGGACCTTATGGGAAGGTAGAGACCTACGAGACACTATTCGTAGCTAAGGGCGAAACACATAGAGAAGGCATTGACTACGATGAGACATTCACTCCTCTTGGTGAATACCATTCATGCACCTTTATTAATTTATTTTATCTTTAAAACCCTAGATAAATACATATAAATAAATCGAAATTTCACAAATTAAAACATTGACAGTAACAATGCATAATACATGTATTTAAATACAAAATAAATGTATAAATAAAAGAAAAAAATAAAAAGGAATTGTGGTAAATATTGACTAAGCCCAAAAGTGAAGATTAAGTCGATGTTGACTTGGTCGACAAGGATTAAAGTAGAGGAAGACACAGTGAAATAAATACAAACAAAATAATACACACATGCACACACCTAGAAAGACTAGGTTCCCACTACACTACATATAAAACCAGACTCACACAAATTTATACACACTCTTACACACCTCAAATAAATTTATATTCGTTAGAAAACATGTACATAAAAATAATGAAAAAATATAAAAATTTGCAAGTTAAGATAATATATAGTGTAACTAGGACACATATATGAAAAAGCCTTAAACATAACTTCGTAGATCAATATATTCTCCACATGAACTCAAAATTGATCAGTCTCACCTTTGTTGTACTCTATATTGAATTATCTATCTAACGAATGTGGCATCATAAAAATTGTAGTTAAGATGGTTTCTTGGGCCCCACTATACCTTATGC
Organism: Ottelia alismoides; assembly: GCA_037367405.1. Classification (NCBI taxonomy): domain Eukaryota; kingdom Viridiplantae; phylum Streptophyta; class Magnoliopsida; order Alismatales; family Hydrocharitaceae; genus Ottelia; species Ottelia alismoides. The sequence continues at coordinate 76,107 of JAZKJV010003037.1, forward strand.
ATGTATATTTTACTCAATTTATTCATTCTTTATATTTTATATTTATTATATTTTCAATACTAGTAGATATTATTAAAAAATACAAAAAACATAAAATAAAATTAAACTATTAAAAATATATTAGAAACAATAATTTCATAAATTATATTTGCATACTATACCTATATTATACATACCTAGATTTATTTAAGTATATAAATAAACTTGGAAAAATAAAATAAGAATACGTATACACAAATTTAAATATGATATAAATATAAATTATATTTATATAATAATAAAATATAAAATACAAAATAAAAATCAAATACAAAACATTGGTATTTATACCTATAATTATACTCGTAAAACATAACATCTAATAAAGAGGTCGATAAAAATAAATAAAAATCTCATTAAAATAGCAATGAAATAATAAATAACTTTCATGTTTGAGAAAAAAATAATAGAATCATTTCTATTTTATTTTTTTCTTGCTATTTTTATTACTATTTTATCTTGTAGTATCTGACGTGGACCAATCAAGGAGCGACCCTAGTCGATCTCGGTCAACTCCCTGATTTGACCGATTCATTCCATGTTCTTACCCATATTTACCACCTTTTATTAATCAATGGATATATTTTATGCCTCAATTTATTCTTGGGAATTCTTCACCCGCGTCCGGTCTTTCACGTGAATTAAGGGTCGGTGCCAGTCAACCCTCGATTTCACAAAAAACACTGGGCGAAGATCCTTTCATGGGAAACTTAGTATAAAGTATCTCCTCCACCCATTTCAATATTTTAATCCATCATATCCGTCCACTTAGCCTCTTGGATTGAAGCTTCGAGTTCACCTTTATGATATGAAGATCATCGAAGTCCCCCTCATTATGCATGTCCCCCTCATTATGCATAGATCGGGTCCTCGAGCTTCATCTTCCACCATAGATAGAAGATCCTCACCCCCATTCCATTCCCCTTTATTTTGTGTAATCCAAGGGTTGAGAACAATCGTCTTTGAGCACTAAGCTAGTCAGTGCATGTCTCAGCCCTAGAGGAGAGAATACGAGGGGAATCAAGTATGAGTTAGGTTCCAAGCAGACTAGGTCTTCTTAGAGATACAAATCTCACTAAATTGACATCTGTACTAATTTAAAGGAATCAGTAGATCTGAATGATCTCTAAGTAGCCATAAATCCATCTCTGGGCTACATCCTCCGGCGGAGTTGCAATACCTGACGGGGGAATGGAGTACTCACTTATTCCTTGTTCTTTGTAAAGAGTAAGAACCGTTCAATCCAAGACCACGCTATAGTTGTGATCTTGTTCGTTGGATCCCGATCTAGCTAAACAATTGATCCACCTCCACAATCTAATAAGAGGAATCCATTGATGAACCAGTTTGGGCATATCGAGATCATCTATGTGGATAAGTGAATCAACCGCAACTGTCTGCCCACACGCAATGAGGGGTATTTTGTAACCTTTATCTTCTGTTTTTTGTATTTGTTATTATCTAAAAACATTACTCTTACATTGTAATATTTATGTAATATTTATATTAATGACCTCAAGCTTTCATATATTTGCACTTTGGTCCATTCCACATCACCTCATATGCTCGTGCACGTAAGGGGCAAGAATTTTACGTCGACCCGCTTCGGGTGTTATGTCTTTCTTTTTTGTCTAAGAACTTATAATATACGTTGATATATTCTTAGAGAATTTGTACACTTGGTCCAGTTGTTCTAAATATTTGCATTTATACCCCTACCAGTGCATATATTATATTTATATGTGGAAATATTTCTAGTATTCCCTTATACTTCTTTGAAGTGTTATTAAATGCTATGATACTTTGCAGAAAATTTAACAAGGTCCCTATATTATAGATTTAATTTTATAGTCGTATTTTAATTACTAAAATTAGCATTTTACATCCAAAATATATAGGAAATTACCTTAAACGTCGGGAACCATATTACATCACAAATATTTTTCATAAGGTAATTAAACTTATTTTCCTATTTATAAAATTTAAAAACATTGCATTTTCTACTATATAGCATTTAAAAATCCATAAAAAATACAAAATACTTTGAAAATTTCCAAAAGATTCCCATTTGTTTATTTTAATATAATTTATTTTTTGACCAAGTAATTTTGCTAAATATTAAAGAAACCTGCTAAAATTCACAAAACTAAAAAACCTATGAAAATTCTAAAAAAATACAAAAATTAGCTTTACGTTACGATTTTTATACTATCTTGTATCTAAGAAAATTAAAATTGGACTCAAAATCATTTGATTGATATTTTTTAAGCCCATTTCAAGTTTCTGTATTTATTATTTTATTTATTTTGTGTATTTTCTTATTTTAAAATCCATGAAATTTCCTAGAAATTATCTAAAAATCACTAAAATTAGAGAAAAAATTATAAAAGCCAAAAATATTTTATTTCTGCATTTTCGAGTTTATTTGTTATGTTTTAAAAATCCAAAAACAATTGTTTATTACTTTTATTTATAGTGGATCAACATATATTCTTATTTTTTATCTTTATATAAAATAAAATAAATTAAAATAAAAAATACGTCTAAACTAAAATGCAAAAATATTAAAAATAAAAATACAAAAAACCCTAAGTTGTCTTTTCATTTTTGTCGCTACCTCTTGATCTCCTTTTTGGTTCTACCACTACCGCTTATCATCTATAGACATTATTGTAGGTTATAATAATTTTTTGCTCACCTACACTTATTACTTAATTATTATCTTGGATTAATTGTTGAAATTATCACGTAAGTTGATTGTAGAGAACCAAGAGGTGCCCATACCCGATTACCGGATCAGATTTGTCTAAAACCACATACCCTCCAAGACCAAACATTACGCACCCCAACATTCTTGCATTTCAAATGGCGTTCTTGTCATGGAGCATCGGAGCAAAGATTAGACAGTTTATTTCTGCCTTTATTCAGATATTTCACTCTTTATTCTATTTTTATATGAGAATGTTATGACCATCTTTTTATATGAATTTCATGTGATGGCAAACTTATCATGGGAGGATTTCATTGGCGATTCGACGTATGTGAGAGATGCAGAGACAAGTGGTTCTTTGTCCTCCGGTAGGAACGAGTAGCGGAGGATACAAGAAGCCAAGCAGGATGTTCTTAGCATAAAATTATTTTAATTTTTGTGAGAGAGTAGTTTTATTCATTCATTTGTAATAAATACATGACCTGAACACTTGGATACTTTAACTATTCACAATTACATTTCACCAAGTATATGTTTTCTTGGGAGTCTTGATCGATTTTTCGTATTTTTCGTCACATTATACTTTTATTCCTCCTTAATTCCCCTTTGTTTTTATTTTCCACGATTTGTGATTTTCTCCATATTTTTGTTTACATCTTGCGAAATGAGCGAAAAGATCATTAGGTGTGGATGCTCAATTAAATTGGGTCCAAAGACATATTATAATTTCCGTACCTATAGTTCTTTGCTTGGATCTAGTCAAATTGATCAAGTTCTCTAGGTTATTAGAATATCATGATCTAAGACAATTTTCTCGTTGCATTGCATATAGATTAGCATTAAAATTTCCATCTTGCATACCACATGGAGAGAGCTAGTAAGTACAGTAAATCTTCTGACAAAGCATTGCATCATTTGATTTTAGACTTGCATTTATTTTTCGTATCTTACTTCTTATTTTGACAATATAGGCCAAGAAAATAATTGATCAAATCACCGTGTCTTTACACGAAAATACTAAAAATAAGTGAAAACCATAAAATCAAAGAAGGGATTTATAAGAAAACCTTAAACTAATTAAAATTGAGCAATTGAATTTCATCGTTTACGGTTCACAACACCCTCATTGTATTCAAGTACCCTCCAGAGAGAGTGAGGCACGATCCTTAAGGAATTGATCCCAAATCCCGTCCTGAGTACTACCTTGTCTATCACCTAGATTCAGAAGTATAGGCCCTTCTATTATACGCCGACGAGTAGGGCTAAGTGTGCTTGTGTACTTAGTCTAAAGCATAAAGGAGTATTGATTCCCCGATGGGAGTGACTGTCTAATCGTCTAATGTTTGAGTGGGTTCTTATATACTTACATACCTCGTCCGAAGTAACGGTTTCACCTATTGACGAGCGTCGAATTACCCTACCTATATCAATCAGGTCAATGATCAATTTGTCATTCCTTGTAGTCTGGTAAATTGAGACTTATCAAAAACCACTTCAATTACTATTCAATTAAATGCAAGCGACATATTTATTTTTACTTGGGCTAGCCCAAGGTCGAACTCAACGAGGCAGTTGTCTCCTTAGGTGAATTTCAGTTCGGAGATCTGATTTTCAGAAGTATATTTTTTGGTCTTCTTATAAATTTGTATGCAATTAAGGAAAGAAACCATGCAATTTCAGGCCAATTTTACAAGTAAAATTAAAAAATGATCAAATGAAGTCTAAAATTATGAAACTTGCCAGATGATGGAATTCTATGAACCTAGGTGTCTACAATTTTTTTTAGAATTATTCGACTCTAATGAATTTATTAGGAATAAAATACGGATGTAGGATGAGTTTTACAAAATTAATTTTTATAAAATACCAAAATACATTATTTTCATATATAAAAATTATCCTAATGGATATAAGTATTATGAATCCAGGAAAATTAATAACCTATAATTCTATGTGAATTGGACCTACTAAAAGTCAATTAAGAAAATCACTGTTTGATTTATTCAGGCCTCGCGATGCATGCAAATGCAATGATTTTTGGGCATAGTGTAGCGTACTTTATCTTAGGTCTAATGTAATTTTATGGCGATTTTTGGAGCAACAAGGAATTTAATATAAATTAGAAGGCATACAATGGGTAAAATATCGAAAATTTCACCAATTTAATATTATTTAATTCCAAATGACTCACAAAAATAAAACAAGTGTCAAATGAGATAAAGGACAAGTTGGGCTACAACATGAAATTTTTAGAATTTAAAAATGATTAAATATCAAGACCTAAATATACGTACAAAGACAGGAACCAAAATGCGATACAGGAAAATAAAATTGCTTAAAATAAAACGTGTTGATCGGGACGAAAATGCAATTATTTATAATGTTGAGGGGGTAGATGCAATTTCCTAAGAAGATACGCGCTCCTTGAGTGACACACCTTGCAGGGACCAATTTGTAATTTCTAAAAATTACATGGGCCTCTGTGTAATTTTTCCATCTCTCACATGAGAATCACGTGCGGAGCTAGGCTCGGGAGGCGATCGAGGCTCGAGGAAAGGTTCGGATGGCTCAGGAGGCTCGGATCAGCCTCGACCCTGCTTCGGTTGCTCCGAGCCTAGGGTCGGGGAAGAGTCTCGGAGTCCCCCACATGGCGAATGCTGGTCTGCTAGATCAGAAGTGATCCAACGATAGTAGAGGCTGGAAACGTGGCACGATCAGGGACCGTTAGATCTTGATGATCCAAAGGTATCTGGAGCTGCAGCTGATGGCGACGTGGCTCAATATTGGTCGTTGGATCGCGATATATCCAACGGAGGATGAAGCTCGAGGCAGTTGTTACGTGGCCCGACGAGGTCCGTTAGATCTGGATGATCCAATGGTGGCGGGCTCGGGGCAACCTGGTGAGACAAGGACCGTCGATTAGGAAGATCCAGTAGTAGCTGTGCCTCATCTTCTCTGGTCTACCGCCTCCTGCGGTGGAGTTGGCGGGGCTCCGGCAAAGAGTAGCGAGCTCCGCCGACTTCTCCAGTACTCGATAAAGAACCCCAGAAGCTCCTGATGCGCCGAAGATATTCGTTGAGGCTTGGCCAAGAAGCTGGGCTTCCTGGATGAGGAGGATGGGGCAGGTATGTTGGAGAAGAAGGAGCTCGAAGAAGCTACGAGGAGATGTTCAGCCAATGATGAATGATGCTCCTACAGTATTAGTGAATGTCAAAAAAATGGTGTGTGTACTTGCTTGGAGGAAGTGAGTGATGCGAGGCCTCTGAAGCAAAGTGGGTAAACATTGGCCTGTCCCTCTGTCGTGATTGGCGGAGAAGTAATCGGAGGTGTTGCGATAGAGTGTGGAGATGAACGGAGGGGTGTACGAAGATCGGAGCTTCAAGGCGAAGCTCGGTGGATAGTGAATGGAAGGTGAACTCGATCGGAGAGGGAGGATAAATTGTGAGGAAATCGAGATTAAAAGAGAAAGAAGATCGGAGGAGAAATGGGTGATTCTACCCGGGGTTAAAAGCTCGAGAAGGAGCTTCCTGGTCTTCTCTCAAGGGCCTGTAGCATCCCGAGCTCGTGCAGTGTCGTGGAGGAGCTGCGACACGATGGAGGTGTGCCGCAGATCTCACTGGAGGTAGTCATCTGTCTTCTCTCAATGTCGTTCCCAATCATTATCACTAATGAGGAGAGTAGAGCTCGGGGGTGCCTCCTATACTAGCGGATGGGGTTGAAGTTGGCTGGAGGGGAAGTATTTATAAGAAGGATATGGAGGAGCAGGTGAGGGAGAGGCTGGTGTGCGTGGCATTTGTGGAGCGAAGGAGAGGGCATCATGGGGATCATGGTTGCTGGCGAGGATGGTGGAGGTGGGGGCTTCATCATGGAGCGGTCAATGGGTGGAGATGGTGGCTGTAGTGGTGGAGAAATAGGAAGGGGCCGGTGCGTAGGCGAAGTGGGCGACGTGTGCGTGGAAGGAGGCCCGAGGTAGGAGATGACTTCTCAGCTGTTGGATCTTGTGATCCAACGGTTGAGAGGTGGGTTCTCACAAGCGGCTCAGATTAGATCAAATGGAAGGACAATCAAGGGCTGAGGGCTAGACACGTGGCAAAAGCAGGTGTGGGCACTAGTAAGCGACCCAGATGTGATCTGGGGAGTGATCGAACGACGTTGGAGAGTTGCGGGATGAATGGCCCGGATGGAAACGATCGAGCGGCACATGGTAAACCACGTGGCACAAGGTGATGGAGGCAGAAATAAGTAGTCATGATTAGATCTGGTAAATGATCCAAGGGTTGGCATTGAGGCGGGGATGAGTGTCCTGGATCTGAAAAAGGGGAGGCCATCTGGTGGTTGTGGAATGCGTGGCGTGGTGCAATGAGATGAGGGCGCTGGTGAGCGGCCCAGATGTGATATGGGCCTTGATCGGGTGGTCGAGGTTTGATGCGGAGTGGATGGCTGGGATTTAGAAGGAGAAGGTGCCATCGAACGGTGGAGAAGAGGGGCGCGTGGCACGTTATGAACGGGCTGCATGGCGCAACCCGAGGGCGCCACGTGGCCTGATATGGATGGTTGAAAGAAAGTGTGACATAAGGGAGAGAAGATGATCGAATTTGGAAAAAACACAAAACATAAAAGTTGTAGATCTCGATGAGATCTACAAGTTTCAGGTGACTGAAAACAGAAATGAGGTAAAATAAAGTACTAAAATACAATGGTACAAATATACATACATATAGTGTACAATGGGGTCCCAAAACCCAAGTTTTATATACGAGCTCCGATTGAAATGAAATTGGTCTCATTTTGAATGTCTCTGAATTTATATTAATTTAAATGTGAGTAGACCTAGATCGGAGGTTAGATGAGAGAGATATGTGCATTCTAATGTCTAAGGTCTCCATCTGGGTTTGGTGTTTTATTGGTTAATTATTCAAGTTAGAATTTTTTGGTATTTTCCTTGTATTATTAGTCAGTAATATATACAGTATAGAGTTGGTTTTATTGTATTTGGAGTTAGCATAAAATATATACAAATAGGTAAAATATGGTGAATATTTACAAGTGATTTGGGCTTCTTATTCAATGCTAAAATGCAGATATTTTACTTATGCATGCATGAATGTTAATTATGCAATATAAGGAGATACTATGCATCTAATTTCTCGGGGACATAGCTCTATTTTTAACTTTAAGAGTGATGACTCGCAGATTCATCACCTATCGACTTCCTCCTCTACTTCATCGGCTGAGTGGTGGTCCAGATTCGGTAACAAGGACTTTTAAAAAATACAGGCTACTAGTTACAAAGGAAGTAGAAAGTATGTGATACTTTTACTACATTACTCTCTCGCCTATAGGGTTAGCCACCTAAGGACTAATTAACAAGATTGTTTGATTGATGAATCTCAATTTCATCACCGTTATTGTTTCATTTTGGCCTTCAATCCCTAGTTAAGTGTATGCAAATAACATTAATTTGTAAAAATAACATTCATTATTTATATTATATTTATTGTATAAAATATTATAATAAATATCAAAATATGGAATATAGGAAGAAATGAAACATAAATAAAATGCCAAAGGTATTTATGAACCTAAACCCCAAGATCAAGTAAAGAATTGGTTTGGTAAACAAGGCAAAACGTAGGGGAGTAAAGGGCCAACAACACAATCAAAATTCTCAATTTTAGTCTCCAATAATCCATTTTGGGACCTATTTTATTCATTATTATTTGTACATAAAATTAATAAACTTTGTGCATAGAAGTTGTAAAAAAATACAAAATTGATTTCACATAAAAATAATACATATTGTGCATTCTACACTCATAATAAAATCCAAAATCTAAATTTCCGAGACTAATATCTTCTCCATAGGAACTCAAATTTCATCAAAGTAACATTTAATTTTATATATTTTTTATTATCTGTCTAATGAAGGTGGTTTCGTTTAATTTGGTGTAAAGATGCAAAAGTTAGGTTTTGAACCGCTGTTGAACAATATGCCTAAATAAAATATTTCTTTTATTTATTCTTTACCTTTTTCATAATTTCATATTTTTATAATTTTCTTAATATTATTTATAGTATGTGTTTATAACAAGAATGAAATAAAACATTTAAAATAAATCAAAATAAATAATTTATATAGAATACATAGTTGAATTACCTATATATAACTACATAAGAAATACATCTAAAAATTTATTTATTCAAATAGCTTCAGAAAAATAAAATTAAAAAGTTATGGATGTATAAATTATGTGTATAAAATAATAAAATCTAATGTAAATTAAAAACAAAGTATATAATATACAAGTAAATATACCTACGATAATACTCGTGAATAATAACTTGTAATAAATAACCTCATAATATTAAATAAATGGATAAATTAAATACTACATAAAATATTATGATTTTTTTTATTTTATAACCTAAAATTAGTTAATTACTTTATTAATTTTTACTGATTTTATATATAAATTATTCTTCCTTTTTTCCTGGATGGTCGACATGGATAAACCAGGAGCTTGTGTTTGTTGTCCTCTAGTCAACTACCCTAAATCTATTGTACATAGCCTACTTGTAAATCACTGGTTAATAAGGGTCAGTCACCATATTTATAAATATTAGCTCTTGACTCCTTCCTATGATTCGGTACCTTTTCAAACCATTAATCCTTCGATCCTTGGCAAATGCATACCCTGGTGATAGTAGTGGATCCCCTCATGTTCTGGAGCGGATATAGGAGGAGGATAGGTGTACCCAAGGTGATGCTCTGGTTGCCTTTGTTCCTTAATGAAAACAAAGTTCATGCTGCACCTTTTATCCATTTTTAGATATATTTGATCTAATCCTTTCCATTTTTGTACTTTTTATCGTAATCAAATCATAGGTTTAGCATAAACTCTAAATATTTAAATCGCACAACCCACTTCCACGACCTTATTTCATCGTGAATCAGACCCGCTTTGACCCATCTACCACTTACATCTTATTTCTCATGGCATGATGCACCCATTCCACTTCTTGGTCCAACCTGATCCTCCGTGGGTCAATGAATTGGAGCTCCATCTCTACTGTTCGTCGGAGCTTCCCCATCCTATTCATTTTATATGTAAAACATCTTCAAAAAGGTTCGAGGCGAATCGCCTGGAGACCCTCAACTTTCCTCTATAGTGCAAAGTGCAAACGAACCATAGAAAGGATGATTCTAGATCAACACATACCTCCCAGGTGCCCCGTTTCTTCGAGATCTCTAAGCCTCTCTCAGTGAGACTCGGATCCATCTAATGGTGCCAGTAGTTGCGGATCTTCATCAGCAATGTGCATAGCCCTTCAACAACTCAAGAGGAGCTTAGAGGAACAAAATCTTCATGGTCAATGGAGCTACCCTTGTAATTATTCTAATTTCTTGTTGAATCCCACCAAGCCGTCCTATAGGGGCCTCCGGCACAGATGTTATAGTCATCGTACGATTTGAGCTTCCGTCCAACATCCGATCAAGGGACTGATCTAATCTCAAGCGTTAAAGGGAGAAGAAATATGGTGGAATCTCTACCGTTTGATGCGCCTAAGTGAATCATCACAAACCATTATATCTGGCAAAATAAGGTCGAAATTGTACAGACTCCCTTTGCTTTATTTTCTTTTATTTTTGTTCGTGTAAATATTTTTTTAGTGTAAATAATTATGTAAAAAATGCATAGACCTCCTTGTATTTAACATTATTCGCTCAAGGGTTTGTGCCGGCGCAACTAATATGGGCATCCACGTGAGGTAGGCAATTTGTAGGGTATACCCCGATTTTTATAATTAATATTTAATCTCTAAAGTGTAAATTTCAACTATAGATGGGTAATTTACATGTTCATCCATGTCTTTTATTTTATAAGCAAATATACAATTGATATTGTAAGTATTGTTGTGCTTATTTGTTTAATTTTTATAAATATCATCCATGCTCCAAAAATTATGCAAAATTAGGATTATAAGTATGCTTGCTCAATCTTTTACATTATAATTTTAATTTTACATTCTAGATATTTTCCATTTTATTAAGAATAAAAATGTCACGGTTTATTTCCTATTTAGCAAAAAATTCAAAAAATTATAAAATAATATTTATAAAATAAATAATTATTATTTAATATTGTATTTTTAATCTCCATAAAATAATCCCTAAAAATATAAAAATAAAATCATAAAAAATTAAAAAGCTCTGAAATATTCATAAAAAGTATAAAAAATCTTCAATAATACCAAAAAAATATTTATTTATATCTTTAAATTTTTTTATAATATATAATACATAGTAATAGTTTTAATGAATTTAGGACTTATTTTGTATTTTTAACATCTTAAAAACATTTGGCACATTTAAGAAGTCATTATTTTTAAGTTTTTTTATATTTTGAAAATAATTAGAAAATAATAAAAATTCCTAAAAATTCAATAAAATCATTGTAAAAATATAAAAAGCACAATTTATTATCCAAATTTTGGTTATTTATAATTGTATTTATAATCATATCATCTTATGTTATATATAACTATATACAGGTATATTCGTACTTTATATATAACTATATATAGTTATATTCATACTTTGATATTATCTTATTAAAAAAGAAAAGAAATCGAAATCTGAAAAATACTAAATATAATAAAAAATATTATAAAATTTAAAAAATATAAATATATAAAAAGGAATTCTTTTATTTAATTTAAAACTTGCAAGGTCATTAATTGATTCATTGAGTAAATACATATACAAGATATACCTATATTATTTATTCATTATTTATTTATAAATTATCTACCTCCTACATCGACTTGCATCCCAATGTTCAACACCCTACTTTGCTAGTCATTATGCACATTTTTTGTAGGGGTATAATAAATTTTGATTCACACATGCTTATTTATTGCTTGATATTATTGTGTGGGTTAGTTGTTGCATTAGTTAGTTTTTCTTGGGGAGAGATCAACAATTTCACTCCCACCTCGTGGGGAGCGTACGATCCCGTCCCTTGAACATTATTTTTTTTTGAGAAGCAAGAGGGTGAAGTCCCAAGGTCCCTTGAACATTATTAACTACACAAATGGCATCATTGTCATGGAGAAAGTGGGTGTATCTTTCCCTTTGTACATTAATCTTCTTTATTTTTATTATTTATACTAACATTTATTCTTGATCTACTATTTATTCTTGATTATTTGATTTGTTATATTATTTGATATGTTTTGACCACTCTTCTATAGTTGTCTTTCTTGAGAGGGACCATATGGAGAGGGCCATCTCTTCGGAGGAGTTCGCACGTGAGCAGCAAGGACGGGAGCTCCCGTACTTGTGGTATTTGAAAAATACTCAAAGAAGTAAAAATCCAAAAATTAAAACAAGTGGGCTGCGAAATAAATGTTGACCTCAAATAAAATATGTAATGGACTTCATCGTTTTGGGTTCATAAAGCACTCGTTGTTTTAAGTTACCCTCTAGACAAAGTGAGGGGCGACCCGTAGGGATTAGATTCAAAAACCTATTATGTGTTACCTTGATTATTACCTCAGTCCGATGAAGTACTGATGCTTCTATAATATATGTATCAGAAGGACTTGGTCAACGATGGTGTTCCTGCTTTGTCTGGAAAGCCGACCTTGTCTGAAGTATTGAGCTTAGGCCACACCCTCACGGGGGTATCTTTCTCATCTCTCGCTTCTGAGTAGAGACTTGCATGCTTACAAGTGATTCTGTTGTGAGCTTGGTCTGAAGTATTGGAATCACCACTATTGGCTTCCTCTCTCTTATTCATTAGCTGAGTAGCCCCCCAAACAAAAGATCAAGGACCTTTAAGCATGCAGAACATTGGTTACAAAGGAAGTGGAAGAAGTACATGATACTTTTCCAGCAATAAGCACACTCCTATAGGGTTAGCCGATAAGGACTCGCTATCATATTCACCTAAAACAACAATAAAATTGAATAGATGAAAACATCTGATCTCTTATGTCCTAACATTGTGTTGTGTTGGTGAACTCAATTTTGTATTGTGTTTGATTGTATCTAGATTAAGGTTCAAAGATGACGTCCCACACATTTATGAAATTTTGTTCATATCTCCTTCTCTTTGATCAGCTTCTCACTTAGAGCCTTGTACTGTTTTGCACTTCTTTTAATCCTTGTTGACGATTGTATCTTTCTTTTGGCATTTATCTTCCTCTTGTTCCTTAAAGATGTCGATTCATGCATGGTTTAGTCGGGACTCCACCGATACCCACATCAATTCCATGAATATGGCATCTTCAATAAATTCGAGGTAATTCCCAAGATTTTGATTCATATATTGCAGACTGATCTCCAAACTCCCCGCACTCTTTCCTTTTCAACTTCCTTAATAAGTCGGGATCACTCGTGTCCCATTATCACCTTTATGAATGGAGATCAATTACAATCTACATCAAATGTCACATTCACGACTATTTGGCATTGACCCTAATCTCATATCAATCTAGACAACCATTGATTACTTTCACAAATCATTTGATTGGGGTACCTTTCATATTGTATGTTAAAGTTATAACCTAGATCCCAATCGGAATTTGTGTCATATGACTCTGACCCAGAGATGGAACCTCTAGGAGGAAAAGGAAAAGTAATGGGACAACACCTCCACAAATGGAGCAGGGTCAGACACCTGATCAGAATCAAGGGAACACTAACTTGCTCGCGTCCATCCAAACCATACAATAATAGCTAAGTAAGCAAGCATTAGCCCAAACAACGTTTCAAGAGACACATAGTGTTTTGAGTAACAAACCACGAGTAGGAGGAGATGATGAAATACCCCATGATGTCCGAGAGGATGAGGAACAAGGACTTGAGGCTCTAAAGCCTATTCTAAAATAGATGTATAATCCTGGAGACCACTAGATGACCAAGTGGATACGAATCCCATCGCTGCATGCCCACTTTGAGCTTAAGCCTCAACACTAAACTCTTCTCCCCAACTTTCATGGAAACACTATTAAGGAACCCTACATTCACCTGCAATGGTTTATGTGTATCTGTGGAACCACACACTACCATAACATTTTGTTAGGTGTAATCAATATGACCGTGTTTCCTTTCAGCCTCCAAGATAAGGCCCTGATCTTGTTCAACCATCTAGGGATGGTTGTGACGACCTAGGAGGATCTTAAGTCTATGTTCGTTCATAAGTTTTACCCTCTTGGTTGGCTCAACAAGATGCGACCCCAAATTAGCAACTTCTCCCAGGTTACCTATGAGTCTATTCATAAAGCATGGGAGGTATTCAATGATCTGCTATAGAAATGCACACACCATGATATACCAAAGACCAGCATGGTCCAAAACTTCTTCTGAGGATTGTCTACTGAGATTCGTAGGCTAGTCGATGCCACCAATGGGGTGCCAACTTTAATAAGGAAGAAGATGTTGTATGGTAAATATTCAAGAAAATGGCCGATGGAGAAGCCACCCTATCTTCATCCCATTCATATCAGAGGTAGCCCCAGGTCCTCCACAAGAATGTACATATGGAAGCGTCACATGACGCATAGAGTGATGAAAGATCCAACCTTAGCATCATTGAGGCCATCTGTCCAATGTGGACATCATCGAGAAATGATCACAAGATTTGGAAACACTAGTAGTGTTTGAGAAGAGAAACCATCATTCGGACAAGCTGGGTTAGATCAACAAGCACCTGCATTGGCTGGTGAGTACCACCAATGCTTGCAAATCGGTGACCCTAAACTTCTTGAACTCCATCTGAGAAGAAAGAAGAGCAGCCCTCTAAAAATCAGCCTCAGTCCAATCCACAACAACTGGCTGTCCAGCTCATGTACTACATGCATGATCCCAAATAGCCCCCCCGTAGAAGTAGTTGGTGGCATACTCATATGATCCAGTCTTCCCACCACCACCCCATATCCAAGAAGTAAAGCATATGGAGCAATGATTCACAACTAACCCGTCCTGGTGGACAACCACATGGGTAGTCTTCTACAATTCGACTGTACAACTAGCCATAGGGTGGTAGATATGTCCCACACAATCAACAACCTCAGTAGCACCAGTCTACCCAGTATCACAATAATTGGAGATAGAATCAACCTTACTTGCATCCACAATATCGTCAGCCTTATAACTCTTATGCGACTACTCCTTATTAGAAGTACCCTCCCCATCCACATCAACAATATCATCTTCCTCCTCCACAGCATCATCAGAGCAATTATTATCAGCCTCCATAGCATTATTCGTTTCAGCATGGTTAACACGCCGAATCATCAAAGGTATTTCCCATGAACCTAACCCTTAATTATTTGGCCTAGCTGGTGAAGAGCATTAATGAGATTAGCCAGAAACTGGATGACCTAACCGCTACAAAAACTCATATCCTGGCACAGGTCAAAGCTAACCCCAATAACTTCAAATGTAAAGAGTATGTGGTGTGTGATTTCCCGTCCAATCCTATAAAGATAGATAACCATAACTTTGTTTTATTTAATGTTGTTACTCTCAGGAGCAGTAGGAATTTGCTAACATCTGCCACCATTAGGGGAAAGAATAAAGCATCATCTGGCGAATCATCCTCTTCTGCATCAACCATTCCATCCATAGGACTAGGTGAGGAAGAAGCAGATGATGGAGCCGCGCCAGCTACCTCCAGCCACCATCACCAACAAAAAGATCAAAAAATCAGTAAAAGGAGAACGGAGGTGGAGTCGAAATAGCCAAGGAGATGACAACACTAATAGCCAATCCCATGCCACTTGACTAAGCTGAATTTCCATCTTCTCTTCTTCATTACTTACCTTTTTAGATGACAACTTATCCTACTTACCTTTTAGATGACAACTTATCCTATTCTAGCATGTCATTTGTAAATGCTGATTCTGATGTACATAAGAATAATGCTATCACTTATATGAATGTTCATTTTCCTTATGTTATTCAAACATCCTAAAAAAACATAAAAAATGAAAAGTGCATTGTTTGATCCATCGATTGTGGATACTATTCATAATTTGGTTTTGGAAGTGTCGTCAATGAAAACCATGGAGTATATGCCTGTAGTCAAGAAAAGATTAAAAGAGGCATGTACCACGCGTCAAATCTGTAAGAACCGATGCCAGAGAGTAGAGAAGCTCTTTTTGACCTTGTGTACAATTAATTCCATCAATGACCTCCCAAAGAAAAAGCCAGATAATGCAGCACCTTAGATTATATGTGAGATATTTAATATAATATTCGAGTGAACTCTTCTTGATAGTGGCTCTTCAATCAACCCCATGCCGACCTCATTTCTTACAGAATAGGTCTAGGTCCACTCAAGTCGATAAGTATAATACTTCAGTTTGTTGATCGACCCATTAAGGGACCCAAAGGGTTGCTGGAGGAAGTTATTGTGACAATACATAATACACACTTCCCACAGAGTTTGTTGTCATGTATATGGACTCTCCTACCCCATTGCTCCAGACACCTATTATCCTTGGTCAATCGTTCCTTCAAACAACCGAAGCGATTGTTGACTATGGGTATGGAAAGATCACATTCAACTAATGCAGGGATATAGTCACCATCGATATGATTAGTGAGTCGAAAGTTGTATTTGATGAAAGTCGAGAATAACTGTATGCAACCGACTAATATTACTTCATAAATCGGATATAAAAGCTTATCTTTGAATGACACAAGGACCATGGAAAGTTTCTCTCTAGAGTAGAACCAAGAAAACACAATCAACACATGCTCCAAAATAACTTGTGAGACCGATTCTTCCTCGTTGATGGGTCTTTTTGATTCAGAAGATTCATGTCAGGTTGAACATGATAAATTCATTGATGATTTGTTCGGCACACTATCATATGAGCCACGAGTGCCCGAGGTGAGAAGCACCTCCAAATCCATGGTAGAAGAAGCACCTACTAGCAATGTCTCTGAAGTGTTCGAGAAGCAAGATTGAGCTGAACCTAAACTAAAGCAGCTTCTGGCAAGGCTCAAGTTTGCTTTCCTTGTGTGTGTAGATATAGGTTGACGCCAACAGGAATCTCGATTGCTCGGGGTTCTAGAGAAAAACCGCAAGGCACTTAGTAGTGTATATCAGACCTCCGCGGGATCAATCCTACCCTATATTCACACCACATTTATTTAGAAGATGATGCCAAGTCGTCTGGTGAGTTTCAAAGAATATTGAACACCAATTTACGGGATGTCTTCATGAGAGCTATCACAAAATGGTGTGATGTAAGCTTCATTTATACCATCTCTGACTCCAAATGGGTGAATCCCTTGAATAGGAAATCAGGGATCACAATGGTCACCAATTAAAAAGGAGAGACGATTTCTCCTCAGGTATCAACATCATGTCATGTGTGTGTGGATTACAATCGCTTGAATGCTGCAATAAATAAGGAACACTTCCCCTTGCCATTTATTGATTAAGGGTTAGAAAGATTGGCTGGCAAGGAGTCCTTCAGTTTCCTTAATGGACACTCTAGGTACAACCAAGTGGAAATCACCCCAAAATGCCAAGAGGAAACCAAGTTCACTTGCATGTTTGGCAGTTATGCTTTCAAGAGAATTCCCTTTGGTTTGTGCAATGCACCTTCCACATTCTAGAGGTGCATGCTTGCAGTTTTCGCTGACATAGTTGACAATTTTTATCGAAATGTTTATGGACAACTTTTCGGTATATGATGAGAGATTCGATTCTTGTCTTGAGCACCTAGACTGTGTGCTTTAGAAATGTAGTGAAGTAAATCTTGTGTTATCTTGGGAAAAGAGCCACCTCGTTTGGTAACAGAAAGACTTATGTTTGGCCACATCACTTCCAAGTGTGGCATAGAAGTTGATGCAACAAAGGTGGATGTTATTGCTAATCTTCACCCACCTAATAATATCAAGGGTGATGTCATTCGTGGGGCATGTTGGCTTTTACAAACGATTCATTAAGGACTTTAGTTGCATTGCCCGACCTCTCATTTAGATACTCTGCAAGGAGACCTAGTTTAATGGTCATGACCAGGATCTCCAATCTTTCAATCAATTATAAGAGCTTGTTACTCATGCTCCTGTCCTACAAACACCCGATTTGTTTCTCACCTTTGAGATCATGACGAATGCATTCGAATACACATTTGGGGTTGTCTTGCGACAAAGAAGTGATAAGATGCCCTATGCCATTAACTTAGCCCAAAACATTGGATGATGCTCAAAGAAACTACTCTCTTATAGAGAAGAATTGCTGGCTGTTATCTGTTATCTATAGTAGAAGAAAGATGCGAAGCCCAGATTGATCAGATGGATTCTTTTCTGTCAGGAATTCATCTTTGATATCAAGGATAAACCTGGAGTACAAAATGTGGTAGCATATATCCTCTCTTGAATTGAATGTCAAGAGCCTCCACTGAACTATACACCTATCACAGAAACCTTTCATGACAAATCGACTCTCATTATGAAATCACTCCATTGGTATGCTGATATTGTGAACTACCTCATCTTAGGTGTCGTGCCACAAGAGTGCACGAAGATCAATAAGGACTACATTGTTATTCGTTCGAATCTGATGGAAACCACTCTAGAGACCTAACGATAACAAAAGCATTGTAGTGTGGCAATTATTGGCCCACACTATTCAAGGATGCCACATCATACATCAATGGCTGCAATGGCTGTCGGAAAGTGGGAGGACCCCTCATTGCTAAAAACTCTATGCTATTAAAGTTCATTCAAATTTCTGATTTCATTGATGCATGTGGCAATGATTTCATGGGACAAATTCCTAACATTCAAGTATTTGAATACATCCTTATTGTTGTTGATAACATGTGTCTCTAGGTAGAAGCTATCCCTATCGTAGCTACTGATAGCCATACAATTTGTCAGTTTCTGAGAGAGTACATCATTACAAAGTTCGTGATATCGAAGATTCTAATATGAGACAGGGTAGATCACTTCGTAAAAAAAGAGGTTTAGAAATTAATAAAGGAGTATAATATCGAGCACCGAGTCGCATTTATTTGTCATCATCAGACCAATGGCTTGGTTGAGCTATCCAACAGAGAATTCAAGACCGTATTGTAGAGACTTTTAATGTCGGGCAGGAAGAACTGGTCCCAACTCTTGGACTCTGTCCTCAAGGTATACAGAACCGCTTACAAGTCTCCATTGGGCTTGTCACCCTATCATCTTGTGTATTGAAAGACTTGCCATTTGCCCGTAGACTTAATTCATAAATTATTGTGGTCAATTAACATTTGCAATCTGAACTCAGAGAAAGGTGATCATCAACAAAAAGTGGATCTGAACAAGCTCCTGGAATTCTGAAACTATGCGTGTGAGAACAACTTAATGTACTAGGAGAAGGTTAAATAATGGCATGACCGAGGCATCCAATGAAAGATCTTTGAGACTGGGTAGAAAGTTTGGTTATTCAATGTAAGGTTGAAGATATTTTTGGGAAAATTAAAGAGTAAATCAACGGGAACATTCATGGTAAGAAAAGTGTGTGACAATGAAACATCTTGATATCATACTTGTCGCCTTACGCACAAGCTTTTATTATCTACATTCTGTTGCTGAAACCTTATTTCGAGAATGATACATTCTCGACCGTTGTCGAATCAATTCAAGTGGTAATAAATGAAGAAGCCTCCACCACCTCAACATCACCAAGAGATTCATATAACACTCCTTTAAAAATCTTTCTTTTCTTTTCTTATTTTCTTCTTTTCATTTTTATTCTCTCTCTGCTTCCTCCATCTCAGCCATCACTACTATATTTAGGATATGCTTCATCCTAAGTATAAGGGGATGAGTGGGTCCAACTATTCATTCTTTGATCCCTCGTCTGCCTCCTCAACTCTTGGTATTCTATTTGTACTTAGGGATATTTCACCCTAAATATATTGGGGGGATATGTCGAGCTGTTGATTTCATATATTCTAATCCTTAATCTTCCCTACCTTTTGTACAACCTGGTATACTTAGGATTATATGATCCTTGATATAGGTGGGACCGTTGACTTCCCATTAATCATTGATTCATTATTATTTAATTTGTAGTATAGGATCTTTTATACCCAATACAAGTTATGTCTTCTATTTTTCTCTGTGATCTATGAGGACATAGCCCATGCTAGTATAGGATGGTCGTTATACGTTGTATGTACTTTAGCCACAACTCGTACTTTCATATTATTTTGCTATTTAATGTACCTGTATACATAACATGATCAAACTCAGGGATTCTACAAAAATCCTGAGGGTTATTCTATGAAATGAGAATTTAATGAAAGAATAAATGAATTTCTATTCACACTATACTTTGATGTTTTATTTTATTTTTGGATTTTCTAATTTTTTTAAGGAATTTTAATTTTATCTTTTATATTTTGTTTTATATTCTAACTTTTTATATTACATAATTTTAAAAAAACAATAAGAGAATTGAAGAGAATTTAAAACACACACTCAATTCTTTTTGTATTTTTGTCAAAAGAACGAGAAAATTAGATAACTTTTTAGTGTTTTATTGTATCTTTTCTAGAATTTTCTACGAATTTTAAAGCCATTAAACAAATAAAAATCATTGACTCAAATAAACAGAAAAATCAAGTGAATGTTTTTGGAATTTTAAGATAGCAATTAATGTCAAAAAAATTGAAATACACAAAGAATAAAAGATATTTTTTATTTCCATAAAGACATTTTTTGCAATTTTTGAGTTTTAAAAGTTTTTTTTTATGAATTGTTAATGTTTTTAAGAGTTTGATGATCATTATATGTTATATATGGAACAAAAAGTGAAAATCATTTTGAAATTAAAATGAATCAAAATAAACAAACATGATTTTTGTTATAATTTTGGTTCTATTTTTTAATAAATTTCAATGAATATTTTATGCAAACAAAACATTTTTATATGGTTTTTGAATTTTAATAAGTATAAAAAATAAATAAATTGCGAAATGCAAAATGGAGATGTAAGATGAATGTGGAAGAAGCATTGACTCATTGAAAATAAAATATAATGCATGATATAAAATGCAAATGTCCAAACAAAGATAGAACGACATGTGTCCTTTTAACGGCTTATTTAAAAAAAATACAGGGTGTGGGATCAAATATACCATTAAATTGCGTGACACCTTAGATAGTTCAGATTCACAGCTGTTAGAATCAAATGACCATGAACGAAGCGTGCTTGGACGACTCGATCTGGTTTGGATGATCTAACAAACGATGCATCTTCGGGAGTTTTTGAAAGGTTGAGATGTAAAATACAGTGGAGTTTTTGATCGTATGAAGCCGAAGACACCTGGAGGAACTAGAAAGCATGCAAACTCCAATGAACTTGATTTTGCTGGACCTCGCTTGTCTTCGCTCTAAACTTCCTCATCTTGGTCTCAGATCAAAGCTCTTGCATATCCATGTGACTTAAGTACCTTAGATCTTCGTGAAATAACCGGAACAAGGATCTCAAAGGTAATGGACAATCTTTGCTCCAGGAACTTGCTTTAGTCTTTAATCTTGCATTATGCTTAAGATCTGGAGCTCCTTAGACCTACAGCGGAAAACTCATGCTCGAAGGTTTCCTCGGCAAATGAGATTAGTTAAGAAACACGTGAAATGGGGGTGAGAGGAGACCTCAGAAGGAGGTGGCTGGAGAGGAAGTTGAACTCCCCTTTTATGAATAACTAGAGGCGATTAGATGGTAAATGGGTTGGTGAAAGATGGTGTGAGTGCGTGGATGTAGTCAGAGGGTGATTTGGATGATCGAAGCTTCTCCAAATTGTTAATCGGAGGTTGAAGTTGGCGGTTAGATTCTACTGAAATAAATGCGAAATTTAACGAAACAAATGTTAAAACTAAATCTAAGTAACTATATGTACCCTACGGGTGGAAGGCGACGATGATTGGCCTCGATCCGCTACAGTTGGCGGAGAGTCGGGACGTGGTGGCAGAGAATTCCGGCCACATTGTGAATCACGTGATCTAACCACTAAACCACACTCGCAATCGGAGCTCACCTTACCTATCACAGAAGATGATCTCTCCTACTCGATTCAAGGTGATTCAGGGCTAAAAGATGAATTAAACCCGAGGTAGAGCAAACATATGAATATTTACAGAACAAGCTCCTGTGAATTTTGAAATTTGACATGGGCAAGACTAGGAGAGGATGGTGGAACTAATGTGCTGGCGATGAGGACAATTGGATGGGCTAAGATATTGGAGATGAAACAGGGGTGAGTTAGTGAGATATGACATATGAAAAATTG
The DNA here is from genome assembly GCA_037367405.1 of Ottelia alismoides. Taxonomy (NCBI): domain Eukaryota; kingdom Viridiplantae; phylum Streptophyta; class Magnoliopsida; order Alismatales; family Hydrocharitaceae; genus Ottelia; species Ottelia alismoides. The sequence continues at coordinate 98,164 of JAZKJV010003037.1, forward strand.
GGTGGAGGAGCGATGACGAATGAACTTAGAGAAAGTTAGGTGCACACGAGCCAGTTGACTTGAGTCGGCACACACGGGTCGACCAATTAGATTGCGCCTTGGAAGAGGACAAAATACACTAGATGACAAAGAAGGTCCAAAATGTAAATTAATTGAATTAAAAATATAAATTTATTTATTTAATAAATAATGTAAGTAAAAATGGCAAGTATATAAATTCATTGTTGTAATTTTTAAATAAGTAAATAATATATTTACAAAGGTTAAAATAAATATAAAGGGTTATTTATAGATATGTATACCTTTACATTCAAAACTTTGATTTTTAATTAATTATTTATGTCCATATATACGTAATGTAATATTTTATTTATTTACAATATTATACAAAGATTTCAATGATATTTTTATTTGATTTTTAAGAGTTAGTTTATTAGGGCAGTTAAATAGGTATAAGTACAATATATACATGGCGATTCATATGATTTTGTTTTTATTTATTTTTGGTATTGTGATTTTTCTTTGTATTTTATTGAGTTAAATACAATATTCACAAGTGATTAAAAATACAATATTCACAAATATATATAATCAAACAATTAATTAAATAATATACATAGTTTACATAGGTATAATATACATCAATATCCCAATTGGCCATATTTCATACATTAACTTTGAATTTCATGAAATCACCTTTACTTTAAAGATAATTTAATTTGGAATATAACAAAAGTGAGTTTGATTAATTGGAGTTCGGGTGGAGCCGATATTGATCTTGAAAATTTGTTCGTTTGTAGTTTTTGAGAGTGATGTTATCTATACACATTTTATTGAAATTATTATTATTATTATGTACAAAATAATTTTATGCATAATAATTTTTATTTACAAGAGATTTGGTACTGAATAAATTACAGATTGTGTAATAAGGTACAAGTGTGGAATATACACGTGTCAAGTAAATTGTACGGATTTTCTGGTAATTAGGGCCTTACTTCCCCTACTCTCTTCCTTCTCGATCAGGTCAAGTCTTGACATTCTCTTGGGGTCTGATTCAACCTATATCTATTACATATGTACAGTCTTTTATTTTCTTTATTTTCCTTTATTTTTTTTATTTGTTTTAGGTTAAAATAGTAAAGGCACTCCAACCCATGTGCATTTTACCTAGGACTATGCTTAAATCCATTAGGGCATTGTTTGTTATTGCTGCATATCTTGACTACGACATATGGTAGATGGGCCTCAAGACTGCACTATTGGACAAGCGAGTCGGGAGAGAACCATTAAGTAATAAATGTTATTGCAAATATGATTCCCTGATCTGAAAAGAAAATAACTGTTTGGCATAATAGTTCCCACAGTACAATTAGGGTTAGGTACCATGGCCATCTTAATGATTCTACAATTGTTAAAGAAATAATTGAACCACAGAGGCTGATACTAGGATGAATATCTAAAGAGTTAGATTGAGGACTCATCAAGCATGGTCAAATGATTAGTAAGAGAATATCTCTAGCCTGAGTAGGAGATGGCAATTCTTTCTCTATTGCGAAGATATCTAACTGAAATCTTAATGCAGGTCCGCTACATAGGAATAGAGATTCAGAGGTGTTGTATAAGTTGGATGAAGGAGTTGACCTAACGAGATATGAATAACCAAGAGCTATGTCGTATGCTGTCATGATATAGGCATGCATCCTCTGACTGAAGACAAATGTGTTACTATGAGTTTAAGTATGTAAATTTGGCATATCGATAAGTTGATGATCTAATCAAGGTCTATACATCGACGAGATTGTGTGCATATAGGGGCATAAGAGTAACACGACTTCTCAATGGAATCGTATTGGTTCATTACTGAACTCGAAGACATGAGCTCACTATGTCATGTTGGGAATCAAATTCCATACACAGTGGTCTTGATTTGGAATCTTGACTGAATTTGTTGGTTTGATATATGCTTTTGGAAAATATATGATCAATACCTTGGTATGATATATGATTTTGGAAAGGATATGATCGGTACAAACACCTAATGATCAAATGAGAAACTTAACGATAAAACCTTGAAGGAGACAGTCTAAATAAGATCTAAAACTTCGGGTTTATTCTAGGTCTTCCAGTATACATGGTGTATAGGTATTAGGAATACATGTAGGTGATGTCATCAGAAATGATTGTATAACCATGAAGCTTCCATTACGAGGGAGTCATGAAACAGATCTGGATTTTAGTGACTCCTCTAAATAGAGAAGTAATCTAACCTTGGTCCAAGTGTTGGAAAGTAATTTGAATGTGATACATATGCAAGGAGACTATTAGATTCACGTCTTTGATTTAATCAAGTATTTGTTGGAGGTCCCTGCAATCTGGATTTGAGATATGATCTCAATATCTAATTCACTATATGTGGAACGTATGATCCCCATGTCCTTATAATCAAGTATCCATGGAGAAAGTGCTCCATTCTTGAAAGACATCAAGGATAATTTAATTACTAATATTGTGTCTGAGCGTTGGGGAAGTTTGATTGTAAAATGCGTTATAATTATCTTTAATAACATGAATTTGATTCATATTATTTAGACACATAAGGAGAATTATCTAAGATAATTAAATATAATTCAATTATCAAAGATGTGCATAAGGTGAATGTGATTCACATTATTTGGCCATATGGGGATAGAGATCCAGAATAATAAAATATGATTTAATTATCAGGGATCTGATTAATATGGATATCACTATTCGTATTATTTGTATATATTATAAATGAGATTCATAATATATTAAAGAGAACTTATCATAAATAGTATATACAAATTAATTGTTGATGTGAACTGCATCGCATTAGAAATTAATTAGAACTATAATTTTCATTTTATTTTGGATATATGAATATGATTCACGGTTATTCAATAGCATGATTGCAATATTCGCAAAATTAATTTGGAAATAATTTTTGTGAATTATTTAACAACAAAAATTGTTGTAAATATTTTAAGGATTATCAGAGATTTTATATCTCACATAAATTTGAAGTCCAACACCTTCCATGAATGGAGGGTAGACGGCCACACTTTGATTCGTTCAAAGCGTGATCATCCCCTCTGTTTTAGGAAGGTTGGTGGCCTCCTTCTTAATCCTTATATCCTAATTGACTTAGTTAATATTAAATTACATTGATTAATAAGTCTATCTATCTTAATCTAAAATTATCAGTTGTTTTATATTTTACAACAAAATCATTGCAGTTGAATATAAATACAAATCAATCTCAACCATTCATTTTGTATTTCACATGGATTGTGATCCATGGACTGACAAAATACTGTAAAATAAGAGGAAACCCTAGCTCTTCCTTTTTCCAAAAATTGAATTGCCTTTCTATCATATTCACGACACACACACCCTCTCCCTCGTTATAGTTGTTGTCCACCCTAAACCCTAGAGAGGGTCACCATCGTCACCATATCATTGTGTCGCTGATTTGACATCTCGTGGACCCATGTCTCCTTCGATGCACTTCTCTCGTGAATAATATGTCGGATCTCACGAGACGAGATAAAGAGATTTGTTCATTGGATCATAAACATGGATTGCGAGAAGTAAGTGTTTCATCAACGTGCTCGTAAGTGTCTCCTCCATTGAATTGGACTTGAATCAGGAAGTCTCTTCGATTAGAGACACGGTCACAACCATGAATCCAGAGGTAAATCTAACACCCTTTCGTAGTTTAGACGAAATGATCGGAGAATTGTTCTTGGATAATGTGGTGTCATCGTTCATTTTTTAAATCCCAGTACCCCGAGCAACTAGTATGACTAGTCTCTCCCTATTACATATGATGTGATCTTCATGCTTTCATGATACGCCTATGGTTTCTCCCATAACCCTCAAGTACTTTCAGAGCAATAGGTTAGAGGTTTTGGATATGATCCATAAACCTAAGAAGACATGAGCATTTTTGACTGTGCGATTTTTCCTCTTATTTTGTTCCCACAACCAATATTTTTTCATACTTTGCCATGTTTAAGTCCTTTAAAACGTGATTTTATAAATTGTATTACACTGCCCATCTAAATAAGAAACTGTAGTATTTGAGTTTGTGCAATTTTGAATATGTTTGCTCATGTTATGACCATTTTGATACACATGTGTCCATTGTTACGATGTTATTTTATAACATGATCGAGAGATAACCATGGTTCTAAAATACCTAGAAATGCATGTCTATCACTTGTATTCTATTTAAAAACAAATTATCAAACCAAGGAAATATAGTTTGCATGATTTGGAGTATATTTGCCAAAGATTTGTTGGTTTTATTAATCATGTGTCGTTGTTAGAAACTGAACAAATTTCAATATGAATCTTGTGATTATCATTCAATTAATTCATAGAAATTAATGGTTAATCTACTGGAATAATTATTTATTAAATATCTATGAAATATTTAATAAATATAATTATTTTTGAATTACCATAACCAACATGATAAGATAATTGATCTTGGTTGATTTGTTTGTAATGAACTTTCCAACAAACATTGATACTTGAATAGGATTGGGGATTTGTTGAGAAAATATCCTTATAATATTAATAAAATTGATTTTGATAAATTATATGGTATAACTTCAGTTGAAAGACCGAATATAATCTCAAATACAATATGATCAAATCACATTATCCTCACCTGAGGCAGGTATGGTGTCTAGTCGAGGATCCTTGGGGTAGTCGGTTGCTCCGTGAGCGATCTATCCCAAATCATTTGTGTACACATTTGCTTCATGAGAGCTCTATCAATTGGATTACATTGCCTATCTTAATAAGAAACTGTAGTACATGTGTCCTACAGTTTATTAACAAATCCTCAATCCTCTTCAAGTATCAATGTTTGTTGGAAAGTTCATTATAAACAAATCAATAAAGATCAATTATCTTATCATGTTGGTTATGGTAATTCAAAAATAAATATATTTATTAAATATATCATAGATGTTTAATAACTGATTATTCTAGGAGATTAACCATTAATTTACATGAATTAATTGAATGACAATCACAAGATTCATATTCAAATTTGTTAAGTTTCCAGCAACGAAACATGATTAATAACACCAACAAATTTTAAGCGAATAAACTCCAAATCATGAAAACTATATTTCCTTGGTTTGATAATTGGTTTTTCAACAGAATCCAAGTGATAGACATGCATTTCTAGGTGTTTTAAAACCATAGTTATCTCTTGATTATGTTATAAAATAACATTCCCGTAACAATGGACACATGCCTATCAAAACGGTCATAACATGAGCAAACGTATTCGAAATAGCACAAACTCAAGTCCTATAGTTTCTTATTAAGATTGTCAATGTAATTCACTTGATATACCGCTCTTATTATTGTGACTAATTCAATATTGACTTGGTCGACAAGGAATAAAGTAGTGGGGGATAAGGGCAAATAAATATAGACAAAATAACACATACACGTAGAAACTCTAGTTGCCAACAACACAACATATATACCAAACATAAACTAATTTATGCACATTGTTACAAAACTCAAAGAAAGTTATTTTTTACACAAAACAATAACATAAAAATAGTTAGAAGAATACAAAAATAATTGCGAGTGAAAATAATTTTACAGTGTGATTGTGACACACGAATGTAAAAGTAGTGGAACTCACCAAACTCACCTTTATTATACTATAAATTAAATTATCAATCCAATGAAGATGGTTTCTTAAAAATTGGAGTTAACATACAAAAGTTCTTTTTGGGTACCGTTGTACAATACAACTCAATATATTATTCAATTTATTCATTTTTTATATTTTTAACTTTTTTATATTTTTTAATACTTGTAAATATTATTTGAAACATTTTAAAATATAAAATAAAATAAAACCAATAAAAATTCAGTAAAATAAATAATGCCAAAAATTAAAGAGGTATATTATACCTATATTATACATAACCATAATTCTTTAAGTATATAAATAAAATAAAAAAATAGAATAAGAATTTGTAAATGCATATTTAATCTATTAGAAATTTATAAATTATATTTATATAATAATAAAATATGAAGTGCAAAATAAAGAAAATAAATACATAAAAGGAAGGTATTTAAACCTATAACTATACTTGTAAAACTTAACACCTAATAAATATGTAAATAAAAATAAAAAATTCACATCAAAATAGAACGTAAATAAGAAAAAACTTTCATGTTTTGAGAAAAAATTAATAAAATCATTTTCTTTTTTATTTTTCATTTCTTACTATTTCTATTGTTACTTTATTATGTAGTCATGGAGCGGCATGTGTTTACCTAGGTCAATTCTCTACTTGGACTTGTGTGTTCCATGTGTTTCCCCATTTTGCCACATTTTCCTTATCGATAAAGATCTTTTCTAACCTTGATCAATTCTTGTGATTTCTTCACCTACCTCTAATCCTTCAGACGAATCAAGAGTCGAAGCCAGTCAACCATCAATTCCAACCAAAGCCCTACGTGAATATACTCTCTATGGCAACATTGTATAAAGTTTATCATCCATCCATTCTTAAAATTTAATCCCTCATATCTTCCACTTAGGCCTTCGATTGTAGCTTAGAGGTCACCATCTTGAAAATATGGTGAAATCTTTTTTTCAACGGCAACGAGGTGATTGGCCGGAGGTTAGTCAACCACACCATCTGGAACTCCAGCATTTGGTCCTGTCTCCCAATTCTCGAGTAGGTGAGGCCCTATTCTTCAGTGCATTTCCTTTGCATTTTGATTTCTAGAAAAGATGCATGTTTACTTTATTTAATTTTTGCCCAATTCCAAAAATCCCAAAAATCTTTACGCTTGGAGCTCTCAAGCTCCAAGCCTTTGTCCTCTATAAAAACTCATCATTTCTCCCATCGTTCATCTCCACATCTTATCCTTACGCCTTTCCATCATTCCTATTACATAGGTCCCTCGATCTTGCACAGATCGGGTCCTCAAGCTTCTTCTTCTACCACAGCCAGAAGCTCCTCATCCCAATTTTATTCCACTTTATTTTGTGTCACATAATGGTTGGGTACAACCATCTTTGAGCCTGAGCTGATTTGTGCATGTCCTTTCCCTAGTGGAGAGCATACAAGAAGAAAGAAGTCCAACTTAGGCTCCAATTAGGCCAGGTCTTCTTCGAGCTCCATATCTCATCATAATGAGATCTAAACTAATATAAAGGCACCAACAGCTCCGGACAACATCTAGGGAGCCATAGATCCATCTCTGAGATGCATCCATTGAGAGAGTTGCATGATCTCATAAAGGAAAATAGCAAGAGCACTCATTTCTTCCCTATTATTCGTGTAGAGCAGGGATCATTCTATCTAAGACAACGCTCTAGTTGTGATCCTATCTGTTGAATCTTAATCTTGCTCAGTCATTAATCCAACTCTGACATCTGATCAGAGGCATCCATCGGTGAATCAGTTAGTGCGCATCTTGGTTATCTACACTGATAAGTGAATCAACGAAAGTCACCCGGTATGCGATGAGGGGTATTTTGCAACCTTTCTCCTCCTCTTTTTGTATTTATTAATTAATATATAAACATTACTCTAATGTTGTAATATTTCTGTAATATTTACACTAATATCCCCAAGCTTTCATATATTTCCACATTAATTCATTCCACGTCACCTCACATGCTTGTGCACGTGAGGGAGTGTCTGTAGTTCTTTTTGGTCCAAGAACTTTTAATATAAGTTGAAATATTTTTGGGAGAATTTGCATGCCTAGTCCTGTTTTTCTGAATATTTGTATTTATTACCATGTTAGTGTGTACATTATTTTACAAAGTGGGCATGTTTCATGTATGCCCCTAGACTTCTTTAAAGTATTATCAATTAATGTGATACTTTGTGGAAATCGCAACTTGTACTTGTACATAATATTTAGTTCTATATATGTAGTGTAAATATTAAAATTGGCTTTTTACATCTAAAAATTATAGGTAAATTACCTTAAGTGTCTAGAACCACATATCATGACATATATATTTTAGAAGTCAATTAAAATTTCTTTCCCATTTATAAAAATTCAAAAACATTGCAATTTTATCCTATTTAACTTTTAAAAATCCGTAAAAGCTAAAAATATATTGAGAAATTACTATATAATTATTTCGATATCTTTTATTTTCTAACCAAGCTTTTGATCTAAATATTATAAAAAACAATAAAAATATGCAAAACACAGAAAAACTTGTGAAATTTCTTAAAATTGACAAAAAATCACATTTTTTTCTAGTTTTGATTTTTTGTAGGATCAAGTATTTAGCAAAATTAAAATTGTGCTCACCATGATTCAGTAGATAATTATTAAGCCCATTTCATAATCTCACATTTACGATTTTATTTATTTTATGTTTTCCTTATTTATAAAACCTATAAAAATTCTCAAAATTTCTCCAGAAATTAACAAAATAGAGGAAATTATGTAAAACTCAAAAATATATTATTTATGTGATTTTAATTTAATTTATTATATTTTAAAAATACAAAAATATATCTTTCCCTTTTATATATAGTGCATCTATATATAATTCTATATTTTATATTTTCATTAAAATACAAAATTGTGAAAAATAAAAAACATAAGAATATACATCCAAATCAAAACCCAAAAAAAATAGAAATTAAAAATACAAAATTACCTAAGTTATCTATTCATTTTTGTTGCTCTACCTCGTGATCTCCTTTTTGCTTTGACCCCTACCGCTTGTCATCTATACACATTCTCCAAGCATATAATAAATTTTATCTGACCTACATTTATTGCTTAATTATGGTTGTATGTTAATTGATGAAATTGTCAAGTAATTTGATTACTGAGAGCCAAGAGAAATGTTGATACAATGATTGTCGGATTCAATATATTGAACACACTAGTCCCTCCAAGACCCAACATTAGGCACCCCAACCCACGTGCATTTCACCTATGGCTATGCTTAAATCCGTTTGGGCATTGCTTGATATAACTGCATATCTTGACTATGACATAAGGTAGATGGACATCAAGACTGCAATTTTGGACAAGCAAGTCCGAGGCGAACCATTATGCAATAAATGTTATTGCAAATATTATTCCTCAATATGAAATGAAAATAACTAATTGGCATAATAGGTCCCATAGTACGATAAGGATTATGTTCCATGGCCATCTAATGATTATACACTTGTTGGTTAAATAAATGAATTGCAGATGCTGGTACTTGGATGAATATCTAAAGAGTTAGATCGAGTACTCATCAAGCATCGTCAAGTAATTATTGAGAGAAGATCTCCAGCTTGAGCAGGATATGGCAATCCATTCTCTATTGGGATGATATCTAACTGACCTCTTAATTCAGGTCCACTGCACACGAATAATTATTCAGAGGTGTTATATAAGTTGAGTCAAGGAGTTGACCTAATGAGATCGAGATAATCAAGATCTATGTCGTATGCTGGCATGATATAGGCACGCATCCTTTAGCTGAAGACAAATGTGTTGCTATAAGGTTGAGTATGTACATTTGGCATATGGATAAGTTGATGATCTAATCAAGGTCTTTAAAATGACAAGCTTGTGTGCATATAAGGGCATATGACTAACGCTATCTCTCAAAAGAATCGTATTGGTTCATTACTGAACTTGAAGACATGAGCTCACTCATGACATATTGGGAATCGAATTCCGTGCACAAAGGTCTTGCTTTATAATCTTGATTGTTTTTGTAGTTTTTATATATGCATTTGGAAAATATATGATCAATACCTTGGTCTGATATATCCTTTGGAAATGATATGATTGTACAAACACCCAATTTTAAAATGAGAAACTTAATAACAAAACCCTGAAGGAGACGATCTAAATATGATCTAAAACATCGGGTTTATTCTAGGTCTTCAAGTATTCATGGTGTATAGGTATTAGGAATACATGCGGGTTATGTAATTAGAATGATTGTATAGCCATGAAGCTTCCATTCCGAGGGAGTCATGAAAAAAATCTAAATAGAGAGGTAATCTAACCGTGGTCCAAATGATGGATAATAATCTGAATGTAATTCAGATGCAATGAGAATATTAGATTCACAGCTTTGATTTCATCAAGTATCCGTGGGAGGTCCCTGAGATCTGGATTAGAGATATGATCTCAATAATTAATTCACTTGATGTGGAACATATGATCGTCATGTCCTTATCTTCAAGTATCCACAGAAAAAGCGCATTATTCTTGAAAGAGTCCAAGGATAATTTCATTACTAATATTGTGTCTGAGCATTGAGGAAAATTGATAGTTAAATGTGATATAATTATCATTAATAATATGAATTTGATTCATAATATTTGACCACAAACAGAGAATTATCTATCATAATTAAGTATAATTTAATTAACAAAGTTTTACATAATGTGAATATGATTCATGTTATTTGGTCATATGAGAATATAGATCTAAGATAATTAAATATGATTTAATTATCAGGTATCTGAATAATATGTATATCACTATCCATATTATTTGTAAATATTATAAATGTGATTTATAATATATCAATGAGAACTCATTGTAAATAGTATCTACGGATTACTTATTGATGTGAATTGGATCGCATTGGAAATTAATTAGAAATATAGTTTACATTTTATTTTGGATGTGTGAATATGATTTACGATTATTCAATAGCATTATTGCAATATTCACAAAATTAATTTGGAATTGTTTTTTGTGAATTACTTTACCACAAAAATTGTTGTAAATATGTGAAGGATTATCTGGGATTTTATATATCACATAAATTAGAAGACCAACACCTTCCATGAAATGGGTAAGACGACTACACGTTGAGTTATTCAAAGCGTGCCCCTCCCCTCTATTTTAGGAAGGTGGGTGGCCTCCTTCTTAATACTTTTATCCTAGTTGATTTAGTTAAAATTAAATTACATTGATTATTCTGTATATTTTATTTAATCTAAAATTAATGGTTGTTTAATTTTTTACAACAAAATCATTGCCACTAAATATAAGTACAAATCAATCTCAACCACTTATTTTGTATATCACATGTATTGTGATCCATGTACTCACAAAATACTATAAAAGAAGAGGAAACCCTAGCTCTTCCTTTTTTCCAACATTTGAATAGCCTTTCTCACTCTCTCTCACATATTCACTACACCCCCCACTCCCTCCTTATAGTGGTTGTCCACCCAAAACCCTGGAGAGGGTCGCCATCGTCACCATGTCGATGTGTCGCTGATTTGACATCTCATGGATCTTTGTCTCTTTTGGTGCACTTCTCTTGTGGAGAATACATCGAATCTCATGAGATGAGATCAAGAGATTTATCGCTTGGATCATCAACATGGACTGCGAGGAGAATGTGTTTCATCAATGTGCTCGTAAGTGTCTCCTCCATTGAATTGGACTTGAGTCAGGAAGTCTCTTCGATTAGAGACACTGTCACAACCATGATTCCAGAGGTAACCCTAATACCCTTTCGTAGTTTATATGAAATGATCGGAGAATTGTTCTTGGATAATGTGGTGTCATCATTCATCTCTCTTAAATCTTGCTTCCCCAGGCAACTAGTATGACTAGTCGCTCCCTATTACATATGATGTGATCTTCATACTTTCGTGATACGCGTATGGTTTCTCCCATAACCTTCAAGTGCTTTCAAAGAAATAGGTCAGAGGTTTTGGATATGATCCATAAACCTAAGATGACATGAGAATTTTTTATTGCGCGATATTTCCTCTTATTTTGTTCCCACAACTAATATTTTTCATTTTTCACCATGTTTAAGTCCTTTAAACGTGACTTTATCAAAAGGATTACGTTTCCCATCTTAATAAAAACTGTAGGACTTGAGTTTGTGCGATTTTGAATATGTTTGCTCATGTTATGACAGTTTTGATAGACATGTGTCCATTGTTACGGGAATGTTATTTTATAAAATAATCGAGAGATAACCATGGTTCTAAAACACCTAGAAATGCATGTCTATCACTTGTATTCTCTTGAAAAACAAATTATCAAACCAAGTAAATATAGTTTGCATTATTTGGAGTTTATTCGCTCAAGATTTGTTGGTTTTATTAATCACGTGTCGTTGTTAGAAACTTAACAAACTTTAATATGAATCTTGTGATTATCATAAAATTGATTCATGAAATTAATGGTTAGTCTCATGGAATAATTATTTATTAAATATCTATGAAATATTTAATAAATATAATTATTTTTGAGTTACCATAACCAACATGATAAGATAATTGATCTTGGTTGATTTGTTTATAATAAACGTTCTAACAAACATTGATACTTGAAAAGGACTGGGGATTTGTTGAGAAAATATCCTTATAATATTAATAAAATTTATTTTGATACATTACATGGTATAACTTCAGTTGAAAGACGGACAATCATCTCTAATACAATATGATCAAATCACATTATCCTAACCTGAGGCAGGTATGGTGTCTAGTCGAGGATCGTTGGGGTAGCTGGTTGCTCCATGAGCGATATATCCCACATCATTTGCGTACTGAATATGACAGTGGGTAAGGAAAGAATATTGCATGAAATGATTGTGAGATATTTTTCTAATTATTAAAATTTGAAAAATACATATTATGAGATTATACCATATTTTAAAAAACAATCAAGATTGTTTGTTGGTTGCTCGAATTGGATTCATAATTGATTTAAAATGATTAAATCAATTACATCAAATTAAACACTCTCTTATGAATAAAGTAGTTTTTTTTCCTTGGAAGAGTTAATTATGTGAAAGTCATTCATAATAATTAATGAGAATTTAGACATGATATGGAGGATCATATAAGTGACATCCATCGTCTCCCGTTAAGACGAAGGGTCCTATTGCCATGGATTGTATGTGGGAGATGCTTGTCCAAAGTGATACCTCCTGCATACAAGTGCACATGTATCGGGCTCTTTGCTTCTAGAAAAAGTAAGGTTGTATGTGTATTGACCCCAATATTGAGTCCTCATATTATTGGGGCGATATAGGATTGCGCATAGTGAGTGCTATTCTTATTGACAGTTGGTTCAATTAACAACATGTCAACATCACCTTAGGCATGGTGGGCTCGGGTGTTAAAAACTGAACTGAGAAATGCAAGTTGGACTTGCAAGGAGAAATGAGTTCCTACTTCTTTTTATCCAATTTACAAGTTCTCATATTATTGGGTTATAACAATGATAAGAAAGGAGATCCGAGATCTTACTTGAGAAATAATGATTAGTATGTCTCTTAGTTTTAAAGTGAATAAGGGAACGAACTTTCAGAGTTGACAAAGTAAAGCAACTTTGATATAAAATATCCTAAATCAAAATAAAATATGTATTTATGTAAATTATCTTATTTGAGATATCCTACTTAAAACCCACTCAAAATGATATCAATAATAACCCGTAAAATATCATGGATTGGATACATGATCACGATATTGTACATGCAGCTGGACACATAATGTATGTGGTTTGAATGAGCATGTTTCCACATAATAATGACAAATAACAATTAAGTAGACAATGGAACAACAACCATGGGTTTATATGTCTTTAACTTCTTGATCTCTCATAGAATGTGCTTTAGAAATATCATGTTGATGATGATTGTAATTACCAAAATTACTTATAAAAATTAAGAAGCGGTTTTAGCAAATCTATGTGCTCTCAACATTTAATCATGGATGACATGGTTCTCTGCATTATGCAGAATGGTGAATTGATAAGAAATGATGTACTCAAAATGTTTGAGTACCTGACTGTACCAAAGTGTTTAAGAGTTAAGAAGGATGTAGATATGATGAGTGTCATCATTCTACTATCTATAGTCCATTATTTAATGAAGATTCATAAGATTCATTTTGTCTAACTTAAATGAAGCATAAATAAATGTTGAATTACTCTTATATCGGAATTTAACATAAAATAACCTTTGTTTTAAGCAAGATGAACTATAGTGGAAGCATGGGTCTGACCCAAATGAGAAGGAAAGTCAAAGAGTTGATTGTACATCTATGACTTCCATAGGTATGATGTCCAAAGAGTTGGATGAAATCCAATACTACAACAAGCGGATGTATTGATAGTAAGACTATCTAGACTATCTAGAAACATAGAGGAGGATCTGAATACTACATCAGAATATTATACATCTATATAATCATTGAAATTGACTCGCTTATTATACAAGATCAAAGACTAAAAAATTTATCGCATTCTTCTAATAACACTTGAAATTGATTGCATATGTTTTAGAAGATAAGAAAAATTAATCTTAAGATTCAATAGTCATCTACACAGATGTTTGTGCAATTGTTGCAACAATATCCATTAGATGTATACGCTACATATTTTTAGTGAGAGAGCCATTATCTATAGAGAATGTCTCAATGACCTAGATATCAGAATACATTGATTGTTTATTTCTAAATGTTGGAAATAAACATGCATTTTGGAATAGACCTATCATAAAGAGTTATGATGGATATATTTTAGATAGTAAACTAATATCTAGAGGACTCTACCAAATAAGAAGATTAATGAATAGTTCATCAGAATTTCTAAATACTGGAAAATTAATCCTTAAAAGAACAATAGGATGAGGAAGTTCATTTGACAATGATCTAGCATCTGACATTGGACATAAGTCTATTGATGAATCAATCGAATAGTAATAGATGAAATTTTAGACTATCTAAAACTTCAGATCTTGGATACTTATTAATATTGTATTCAAAGTAAAAATGTTTAATATACCCTTCTCGGGAAATGGTGTTAGATGCTAAGGTATTCAAGATCTCATACACATCGATGTATGTGGATCTCCTATATCATAATAAACATTAAATGATATGTGATATCAATTGATAATTTTTTGATTTGATATTTCTTCCCTTTGCCTTAGAAGCCTTTGAAATGTTCAAAGATTTCACAATTTTGGTTTAGAACCAAAGTTTGACGGAAGTTGAAATGAATTTAATCTAACCAAGGTACAAGTGCCCATTAGATGAATTCAAGGAATATATTATGGAGAAATAAATATCATTCCTAGCTCATTCCTCCTAATAACCCTAAACTCAATAAAGTTGTAGGGAGATGCAATTATATCATGTTTGACATGATTTGATCAATGGTGAATATTACCATAATTAACACTTAGTTTCCAGGTATGTACATATTGGAGACTATAATATATATCCTGAATACGATTCCATGCAAATCTAAACCTGAAAACGTCATAAGCTTTCGTTTTGAACCTATCCTTATGTTAGACACATGAGGATTTAGGGTTGCTTGGACCATAACTTTGTCATTGATGCAAGTAAGCTGGAATCTTGCAAAAGAGAGTGCCACTTCATTAGGAAAATAAAGTATTGTATTAGATACCTAATTTATGACCTTGAGATTCTTAGATTTCATATTTAAGGATATGATTCCTAGAGGATGACTTTCTTGAGAATCAAAATGAAAATTAAGTAAAGAACTCATTGAAACTTAGGAAGATAATAAGGCTCCGGAAATCAGAAACTGAGAAGGATAATTAAAGATGAAACACTCATACCTCTTCAAATAAGATTGAGGATGGATTCCATGTATCATTTAAGTTTGACAATGATCTCACTTCATATGATGAATCTTCTAAGGATCATGAAATGGAAAGCTGGTCCCTAGAAATAAAGCTTAAAGTAGACTTCATACATAATTCTTGTATATGAACCCTAGAAGATCCGCCTATAAGGTTAAGACACGTTAAGGTGCAAATGGATCTTCAAGAGAAAGAGGGAACTAAATGAGAAGGTAGATATCTTCAAAGTACAGTTCGTAGCCAGAAGCTACACAAGAAGAAAAGTCATTGCTTCTGATGAGACTTGATATTCAATGTCCATTTTTAAACTCATCATAATATCACTAACTATAGGTAGACAACTTGACTTTGACATCTACAAGATGAACGTCAATATTGCATTCCTCTATCAATATCTTAGTATTTATATTCATGTGAAGTAGCCCCATGGCTTCATGGTTATGGAATGCAAAGTGTGAAAGCCTAATGAACTCCATCTATGGGCTCAAATAAGCTTCTCTTGGTCGGTACAAAGATTTAATGAAATTACAAAGGTTATGATTTCATATAGAATCTTGATGAACCATGTGAAGCTTAGTGGGAGTGACATTATGTTCATTGTGCTAAAGTAGATAATATCCTAATCAATTGGAATCACATAAGGATGATAATAAGTCTTTTGTAACATGGTTGTTCTATACCATGAGATGAAAGATCTCAAGGATACCTCTTAGATCTTAGTTCTGATGTTGTTCAGAATCAAAGAGAAGAGGGTATGGGTAACATGATATTAGTGATACACCTTGGACATATTCCAATTTTTTCGAAAACTCCAAGGAAGGCTTCTTTCCCTTAAGATATGGTACTGATCTATTTAAAGGCATAACACATCAAGGAGTTGACGATCTGAATAGCAAAATATGACTAATCCTACTATGGAGATAAAACACTTTATTGTAGTAATAACAATATCTTCAAAGAGGACATGACTTTTGATATGGTGGTCTAAAACTCCTCTCTTCGTGAACGTAAGACTTTATTGATAATGATCTAGAAGGGTCTGAACTGCATATTCTTTATAAGACATAAAATTGGGTCATAATCTTTAGAGATAGAGATCTCCATGAATAAGAGTATCCTGATAAGGATAGTAGAAATTATATACTGGTTATAATGATTATAGAGTTGTAGTGTCAACAACACTATAACTTCTTTAACAATTCAGTATTGGGGCATAAGATGCAACATCGCATTGGACACGAGCACTGTAACTAGGAAATATGCAAGTACCATAAAAGGACTTGGCGTAGTCTCTTGGGCACAGAGTGACTGATCATCTTACCAGGCTTTTTTTCTAAATAACATATAATTGTTTGATGAGTGTGGGTTTTACAAATTAGACCATTAATGACTACTTGGGCTAGTGGGAGATTGTTGGACATGCGATCCATTCATAAATGTAATTGCAAATACAATTACTTTATCTGAAATGACGAGTAACTAATTTGCATAATAGGTCCCTTAGTATAATTAGGATTACGTATCATAGCAATCTTAATGATCATACAACTATTGATTCCATAGTTGAATCACAAAGGCTGGTACTTGGATGAATATCTAAATAGTTTGATTGAGGACTCATTAAGCATCGTCAAATAATGATTAAGAGATGATCTACAACCATAGTAGGATATGGCAATTCTTTTTCTAATGGGTTGATAACTAACCGACCTCTTAATACAGGTCCTCAGCATAGGAATAGAGATCCGAAGGTGTTAGATAAGATAGGTCAAGGAGTTGACCTAACGAGAATGAGATAACAAAGACCTATGTCATATTATGTCACTGTATAGGCATGCATCCTCTGACCAAAGACAAATATGTTGCTAAATGTTTGAGTATGTATATTTGACAGACCGGTAGGTTGATGACCAAATCAATGGCTATACACCGACCAGCTGGTATGCAAACAATGGTATATGAGTAATACAATCTCTCAAAGGGATCATACAGGTTTATTACTTAACCGGAAGACATGAGCTCACTCATGAGATATTGGGAATCAAATTCCGTGCACGGTCGTCTTGATTTGGATGCTTGGCGGAATTTGTATTGTTATATGCTTTTGGAAAGTATATAACCAATACCTGGGTAAGATATATGCTTTTGGAAAGTATATCATTGATACCAACTCACAGTGATCAAATGCGTAACTTATTAATACAACCATGAAGGAGACAGTCTAAATAATATCTAAAACTTCAAGTTTATTATATGTCATCAAGTTAGCATGATGTACATTTATTAGGAAAATCTCATGATTATGTAATCATAAACAAATGTATAATCATGACGCTTCCATTGCGAGGGAGTGATGAAACAAGTCTGGATTTTATTGACTCCTCTCTCGGAGAAGTAATCTATAATTGGTTGAAATGTTAGACTGCGATCTGAATATGATTCATATGCAGTGAGAAGATTAGATTCATGACTTTGATTTTATTAAACATCTATGGGAGGTCCCAAAGATATGGATTTGAGATACGATCTCAATATCAAAGTCACTATATGTGGATCCTACTATTACCCTGCTCTTATATACAAGTATCTGTGAAGAAAACACATTATTCTTAAAAGTGTTCAGGGATAATTTCATGGTCGATAGTGTGAGTGAGAATTGAAGAAACTTGGTAGTTAAATGTGAATTAATTATCAATAATAATATGAATTTATTTCATATTATTTGGCCATATAAATGGAGTTATCTATGGTAATTAAATATGACTTAATTATCAAAGATGTGAATAATGTGAATGTGGTTGATGTTATTTGAGCGTATATTAATAGAGATCCAAGATAATTAAATATGATTTAATTATCAAGGATATCAATAATGTGGATAGCATAAACCATATTATTTGTATATATTATAAATGTGATTTATCATGTAATAAAGAGATTTATTGTAAATATTGTCTAAAATTTAATTGTTGATGTGAATTGGATGCACATTGGAAATTTATCAGAAATGTGATTTACATTTTATTTTAGATGTGTGAATATGATTCACAATTATTTAATAGCATGATTGTAATATTCATAAAATTAATTTGGAATAGAATTTGATGAACTATTTTACAACAGAAGTTGTTGTAAATATATGAAGGATTGTGTGAGATTTTATATCTCACATAAATTAGAAGGCAATCTACTTCCATGAATGGAGGGTGGACAACCACCCTTCGATTCATTCAAAGCGTGGTTGTCCCCTTTATTTTAGGAAGGTGGGTAGCCTCCTTCTTAATCCTTCTATCCTAATTTATTTAGTTAAAATTAAATTATATTGACTATTCAATATATTAAATTTAATATATAAATATTTAATGTTATCTTTTTTCAACAAAATCATTCCCATTGAATCGAAATACAAATCAACCTCAACCATTGATTTTGTGTTACACATGGATTGTGTTCCATGGACTCCAAGATTACTACAAAAGAAAAGTCACCCTGGATCTTCTTTTTTTAATAATTGAGTAGCATCTCTCTCTCTCAAATTCTCTATACATGCCCACTCTCTCCCTCATTAGAGTGATTGTCCACCATAAACCCTATAGTGGGTCGTCATTATCGCCATTTCGTTGTGCCTCATCTTCGACAACTCGTGGAACTCAGTATCCTTTAGTGCACTTCAATCGTGACGAAGATGTCAGTTCTAATGGGATTAGATCTGGAGGTTTGACACCTAGATCATCAACATGGATTACGAGGAGCACACGTTCCATTAACATGCTCGTATCTCCTCCGTTGGATCGCACTTAAGACAGGAGGTCTTTTTGTGTTCAGAAACGATCACAACCATGCTCCAAGAGGTAACCCTAATACACTTTTGTTGTCTAGATGAAGCATTCCGAGAAGTGTTCTTGGATAATGTGGTTTCATTGTTCATTTTTTTAAAATTCCGTTGCCCCAAGCAACTAGTATGACTAGTCACTCCCGATTGCATATGATGTTATCTTCACTCTTCCGTGATGCGCTTAATGTTTTTCCCATGACCTTTATGCATTCCTCAATGGATACCTCGATGAGGATATCTATATGGAGTATCCCCAAGGTTTCATAACTGAGGAAGGCAAATATGCAAGACGAAGAAATCCATCGATGGGATTAAACATGCTTCACATAGTTGCAACATCATATTTGAGGAAACACATAAAGAGTTGTGATTTTGTCCATAATCCTTATTAATCATGTATGTATAAGAAACTAAGTACAAGCGCTATTACGTTTACTGTACTTTACGTATTTGACATCGTTATCATTGGGAACGATAAAAGGATGATGACTAGTGTTAAGATTTCGATGTCCCATACATTTGAGATAAAAGATCTTAGAGGATCCTCTTATATCTTGGGTCTAAACCTTTTTAGAAACAGAGAAAAATGGATATTCACCTATCTAAATTTATGGCTCCTCAAAGTCTTGAGGATAAGAAATCCTTGGTCCGATGCCCTTACGCATCAGCTACAGAAAGCCTAATGTATGGCATCATGTGCATAAGATTTGATATTTACCATGCAGTGGGAGTGGTAAGCCATTACCAATCCTACCATGGAGAACAATACGTAAATGGATTGAAGAAGATATTTAAGTATCTAAGATAGATACAAGATTACGTCTTGTTCTTTGCAGATGGTGATATCCATGTCATTATTGTGAGTCAAGTTTAGAGTTTGTATTCTTGTTTAACAGTGGTGCTGTGAGATGGAGAAGTGATGAACCATTGTTGAAGAGGTAACTAACTTTCGGTATTGGAGGGCTTGCGGTGTACGACAAAATGGATCAGGTAATCGTTGTTTTGGTGCCTCTCTCTATTCTTAACACTCAAGTTAAGCATGTTAATAAATAATTAACCCACAACGATGATTAATCAATAAATATAGGTGAGCTAAAATTCATATACCTTACAAAGAATGTGTATAGAATGCAAATAATTGGGGTCGAACCACAAAGGAATACAGGGTAGACAACAAAAATGAATAGATAACGTATGAATTTTTAGGTTATTTTTGTTTTTAATGTTTTTGTTGTTTTTAATTTTTATATATTTTATGTTCTTAATTTTTAAATTTGTTCTTTTTAATTTTTTCAATTTTTAAATTCTTTTTGAAAAGTATAATATGTACATATGTCTATATAGTAA
The DNA here is from genome assembly GCA_037367405.1 of Ottelia alismoides. Lineage (NCBI taxonomy): Eukaryota > Viridiplantae > Streptophyta > Magnoliopsida > Alismatales > Hydrocharitaceae > Ottelia > Ottelia alismoides. The sequence continues at coordinate 119,016 of JAZKJV010003037.1, forward strand.
TAACAACAATAACATATAGAAAAAGACAATATATATTTATAATAAATGTATGTAAACATAAAATACAAATAAGAACAATCCTTTTTCTAACTTAAGGGTTTTAAAATATATTTACATGTATTCATAAATAATAATAAATATATATCTGTAATACTATATATGTAACTTATAAATGTTTCAATATTTATAAATAAAGTATACATACTCAAAATTTATAAAATAAAATGTTTTTAATCATTTTTTTATTTCTCCTTATTTTTGTAATTTTCATATTTTTTATAACTTTTATGTAATCATAAAGTAAGAGAATATTCAGAATAAATATACATTGCATTAGGGATGTTAAAATGGGCTTAATAAATATCTATTTAGTTAGATGTAGCACAATATCAATTTTCCTGGATACATGATACTCTAAAGAAAATTCAGAAACTTAAAACACATTCTTGTAATTTTTATTTTAATTTATAGTTTTTTTATAAGTTTTTCTAATTTTTAAAATTTTTGGATAATTTTCAAAAAAAAATTACAAAATCAAATATGCTTTAAAAATTCAAGAATTTTCTTGGAAATTTTCAAAATATTTTACATTATTTTATGGATTTTTGAATGCAAAATTAGAGAAAATGTATTTTTTATTTTTACAAATAGGAAAATTAGTTTAATTTTCTTTAGAAATATATATGTGCCATATTATGGTTAAATGCACTTAGGATAATTATCTTTAATTTTAAAATGTAAAATACTATTTTAATAATTACAATACAATTATAAAATTAAATATACAATATATGGATCTAAATGTAATGTACTTAAAGTATCTAGGCAAGTAATTACATATTAAACAAGTCCAGTGGTATACTTGAATTTATCCACAATTTAAAACATTATAGGCACCAGTATGGATATAAATGCAAATATCCATAACATTAGGACCCAATATGCAAATTTACTTTAAATATTACACTAATATTTTAAAATATTAACAAAAACCTTGAGTGGTGTCCAAGCAAAATACCTTGTCCCCTCACATGCTCATGCACGTGAGGTGAGGTGGATTTGACTAAAGTGCAATTCTTTAAAACCCTAGGGGCTCAAGTAAAAATATTAAAGAACTTTTGCTCTATAGAATATAGTTTAAATATTAAAATTAAGTACAAAATTACAAGGTTAAGGGTGTAAAATACTTCTCACATTCTCATCGATAGTTATTGTGCACCACATATCCACGTTGGTGGTTTGTGTCGTGTGATGACACTTAACTACTAAACGCTTGAGACTAGATCTCGAGCGACATCAAATGGTGGTTGATTGATTTGATTTGATGGCAGTTACTGCTCCTGGTGATGGCTCCGGATCCTATGGTTGAAACACAACCAAGAGAACTCAGAAGCACACTAAAACTGGGTGGCTTCGATGTACAAAATCATGCATCCCTGATAATTTAACGATCTCCTAAAGGTCTCAAAATGAAGCTACATCTCCTCTGCGACTGCTAGTGATGTCATAAAGATAAAGGACCCATCGATGGGATCCTGGAAGTTGGTGAAGAAGGATGTTGCCAGGGACCTTATTCTTGGTAAATCACTTCAGACGAGGCTCTTAACATCTAGAACCTACATGGTTAAATCACGAATGAAGAAATGAAGACTCCTGAAGTTTTAATACGTCAAAATGGATGAAGATGTATCATGGTGGATCTCTCCGACGAATGGTTTAAAAAGAGAGTTGGATCGCCTAATCTGGGAGATATCAAGGGGGATGCATGTGGTTTGGATGTGGACAAATGAAAGACAAAGAAGATGGGATGGTCACAGGGGATATAACAGGTGTGAAGATGGTGGAACGATGGCTGAAGAAAAGTGCTTCGACGAACAAAATTATATGAATGTAAGCTATAGTACACAAAAAATGCATCAAAAAGGATCTACAATATGAAAAAAAGCTACACTACACTGTAGGAATTTTAATCTATTTATAAATGCAAAATAAGAGCTCATTTCTTCTCAGAGAACAAGTAGCCCACGAAGCTCCGCCAAGTGGTCAGACAAGGGGCTAGATCACCTCCTCACCACCATACATACGTTGTAGATCACTTGAGAAGGATGTTGTGACCATACTCAACTAGGTTTTGAGTAGATAGGAGTGTTTCAATGAGAGATAAAGAATCGAATTTAAAAAATGTGGCGAGGCAACACAATAAATTGGCGATCTTTGACTTAGGGTTTCCACTCGATACGAGGCTCCATCATTTGTGAAATCATCAAAGCATGAAAGGGTATATAAAGAGGAACAAATATTTTGAATTAATCGAGCTAAAAAAATGCAAGAATAGAGGGAAGCAAATTGATGAAGTGGCAGGGCCAGGACATCTGACAAGCCTTGGAGGGTAAGCGCCTCCGTTTATTGGTGGGTCAACCAAGGGCGCACCCTATTGGGCATCCACTAAAATATAAAAATAAAAAAAAGGAAAATGAAATATATAATAGTTTTATTGTTTTTTCTTAAAACATGAAAGTTGTTTCCTATTGTGTGTACCTTTTTTAGGTGAATATATTCTATTTTTATAGACCCATTTATTATGTTTTAATTTTTACAAGTATAAATATAACTAAATATAAAATACTCAAAATTTCACATTGTCATTCATCTCCACATCTTATTCGTACACTTTTCCATCATTTTACATAAGGGTTGCAAACATATTGGGTGCCCTCAATCTTGCCCATATCAGGTCCTTGAGCTTAATCATCTACCATAGCAAGAAGCTCCTCACCCTAATTATATTCCCATTTATTTTGTGTCACACACGGTATGTGGAAAATCGCCTTTGATCCCTGAGCTTGTATGTGCGTGTCACAGCCCAGAAGGAGAGCATACAAGAGGAATCAAGTCTGACTTAATTTTCAGGAAGACTAAGTATTCTTCGAGCTACATATCTCATGACAACGAGATCCAAACTAATCTGAAGGAATCGATAGCTATGGTCAACAATTAGGGAGCCTTAAAACCATCTTCGAACTATAGACACTGACAAAGTTGCAAGATTTAATAGAGGAAAGGACACTGCGTACTCATTTATTCCCTTTTCTTTGTCGGGAGCAGGGACTGTTCTATGAAAGACCATGCTCCAGTTGTGATCTTGTTTGTCAGATCCTGATCTGCCTCAGTCATTAATCCATCTCGGAAAACTAGTCATAGGCGTTCATCGGTGAACTGTTTTGTATGCATTTTGGTTGTCCACATGTATAAATGAATAAACCACTATTGTCGATGATGAGTATTTTGCAACCTTTCCCCTACTCTTTTTGTATTTATTATTTAGTATATAAACATTCCTCTAACGTTTTAATACTTATGTAATATTTACAGTAATTTCCCCAAGCTTTCATATATTTCCATTTTAGTCCATTCCACGTCACCTCATATGGCTGTGCGTGTGAGTGAGTGTTGTGTATTTCTATTTGATTTAAGAACTTTTAATATAAGTTGAGATATTTTTTGGAGAATTTATATTCATACTTATACTATTATAAATATTTGTCTTTATAACCCTACAAGTGTGTATATTGTATTTAAATGTGGAAATCTTTAATGTATGTCCTTGGACTTCTTTAAAATATTATTAAATGATTTGATACTTTATGAAAATTGCAACGAGGTCCTTGTATTGCATATTTAATTTTGTAGTTGTAGTTTAATATTAAAATTAGCATTTTGCATCAAAACATTATAGGAAAATTAACTTAAGTGACTGGAACCATATTATATCACTTATACTTTTCATAAGGATATTAAAATTATTTTTCTATTTGCAAATTCAAAAACATTGCATTTTCTCCTATGTAATATTTAAAAATCCTAAAAAACTATAAAATATTTTGAAAATTTCCTATCTATTTATTTTGATATCTTTTGTTTTCTAACAAATTATTAAATCTAAATAATAAAGAAAACTCCTAAAATTTACAAAATTCAGAAAAACATGTAAAATATCTAAAAATTTACTCGAAATTAGAAAAAATATGATTTAAAGTTTTGAATTTTCTTTGTACTATATAGTATTCTAGGAAAATTGAAATTGACTCAATATTATATGATTGATAATTATTAGGCCCATTTTAAGTTCTTGCATTTACTATTCTATTTGTTTTGTACATTTCCTTATTTAAAAAACCATTAAAATGTATAAAACATTATCCAGAAAACAATAAAACAGAGAAAATTTTATAAAACTCATAAATAATTTATTACTAAATTTCTATTTTTTTGGATGTATTTAAAAAATCTAAAAACAACTCTTTTTTCCATTTATATATAGTGTATATATAATATTTTATTTTATCTTTAAATTAATATTAAATTTGCAAATTTAAAAACATAAAAAGATATATCTAAATTAAAAAACATGAAAATAATAAAAATTAAAAATACAAAAATACTTATGTTGTTTATTCATTTTTGTTGCTCTACCTCGTGATATCCTTTGCGGTTCGACCCTTACTGCTTGTCATCTATATACGTTCTTGTAGGTATAATAAATTTTTGCTCACTTGAATTTAATTCTTAATTGTTGTTGTAAGTTAATGTTGAAATTGTCGCGTAAGTTTATTGCCTAAAAACAGGGCAAAACAAGAAATACGATCTCACAAAGGGATCCTACATGTTCATTTTTGAACAGAAAGACATGAGCTCACTCATGAGATATTGTGAATCAAATTCCGTACACGATCATCTTATTTTGGAAGATTGACTGAATTTGTAGGTTTGATATATTCTTCTGGAAAGTTGACCAATACCTGGGGTATAATTTATTCTTTTCAAAGTATATAATTGATACCAACTCCCAATGATAAAATGAGAAACCTAATGATAAAACCATGAAGGGTCAATCTAAATGATATCTAAAACTTTGGGTTTATTATATGTCTTCTAGTAAGCAAAATGTATAAGTATTATGAATACTTTAGGGTGATGTAATCATAAACGATTTTATAACCATGATGCTTCCATTCCAAGGGTGTGATGAAATAGGTATGGATTTTAGTGACTCCTCTCAGTGGAGAAGAACTAATCTTGGTCCAAATGTTGCACATTGACCAGAATGGCATTCATATGTAATGAGAATATTTGATTCATGGCTTTGATTTAATCAGACATCTGTGGCAGGACCCTGAGATCAGGATTTGACATATGATGTCAATATCCAAGTCACTATACGTGGGGAGTACAGTCATTCTATCCTTAGATCCAAGTATCCGCAGAGAAAGTGCATTATTCTTGAAAGATTTTACGTATAATTTCATTATTGATAATGTATTTGATCATTGAGGAATACTGGTAGTTATACGTTATTTAATTATCATGAATAATATAAGTTTTATTCATATTATTTATCCATATAAGGAGAGCAATCTAAGATAAATAAATATATTTTAATTAACAAGGATATAGGTGATGTGGACAACATTGTTCATATTATTTGTATATATTATAAATGTGTTTTATAGTATATTAAAGAGATCTTAAATAATATCTACAAATTAGTATTTGACGTGATTTGGATTCACAATTAAAATTAATTAGAAATACAATTTACATTTTATTTTGGATATGTAAACATGTTTCACAATTACTCCATAGCATTATTTCAATATTCACAACGATAATTTGAAATTAATTGTGGTGATTTATTTTACAATAAAATTTGTTGTAAATATATGAAGGATTGTGTGGGACTTTATATGTCACATAAATTAGAAGGCCAACACCTTCCATGAATGGAGGGTGGACAACCACCCTTTGACTCATTTAATAATTGGTCATCCCTTATATTTTAGGAATGTGGGTGTCCTCCTTCGTAATCTTTCTATCCTATTGATTTAGTTCAAATCAAATAATGTTAATTATTCAGTGTATTTAATTTAATTTAATTTAAAATTATATACTGATGTATATTTACAACAAAATCACTACCATTGAATACAAATACAAATCAATCTCAATTATTGATTTTGTGTTTCATGTGGATTATGATCCATGGACTCCCAACATACTATAAAGAAGTGGCAACCCTAGCTCTTCTCTTTTACAACAACTAAATAACCTTTCTCTCCCTCTCATTCTCTACGAACGCCCCCGCTCTCCATCCTAAGAGCGGTCGTTCACCCCAAACCGTAGAGAGGATCTTTCTCGTCGCCATGTCGTTGTGCCCCCACTTCGACAGCTTGTGGATCTCCATCTACATTGGTGAACTTCGCTCATGAAGAAGACATCAGATCCCAAGAGATGAGATCTGGAGATTTTTTGCTTCGATCATCAACATGGATTGCGAGGAGCACATGTTTCATCAACGTGCTTACAAGTGTCTCCTCCGTTGGACCGGACTAGATGCAGGAAGTCTCTTCATTTAGAGACACGATCACAACCATGCTTCAATAGGTAACCCAAATACCCTTTTGTTGTTTAGATGAAATGAACCAAGAATTGTTCTTGGATCATGTGGTTTCATCGTTCATTTTTTTAAATTTCATTGCCCCGAGCTACTAGTATAACTAGTTGCTCCCAATTGCATATGATGTGATTTCATGCATTTTGATAAGCTCAAGGTTTTTCACAAAATATTCAAGTGGTATTAGAGCCATAGTTTGGAGATTTCGTATATGATCCATAAACCTTTGATGGCGTGGGCATTCTGGTTTGTGTGAATTTTCATCTCATATTGTTCTCGCAACCCTATTTTATATGTTTTTTTTATTATGTTGCCCATATTATTAATAAATCATAGGACTTGAGTTTGCATGATTTGGAATTAGTTTGCTCAAGTGATGATGCTTTTAGTAGACATGTAACCACTTTTAGGGGAACGATATTTTAGAATGTAATCAATAGATAACCATTGTTTTAAAATGCATTGAAATGTGTATCTCTTGGTTTCTTTTACATATCAAATAGGCAAACCAAGGAAATTTAGTCTGCATGATTTGAAGTTTATTTGCTCAATATTTGTTGGTTTTAATAAACTTCTGTCATTATTGGACACTTATCAAATTTGAACACGAGTTTCGTGATTGTCATTCAATTAATTCATTAAAATTAATGGTTAATGTCCGGAATAATTAATTATTAATATATGTATAATTATCAATATTTTAAATATTATATTTTTATTTTGTATTTTGATTATTTTATCTGCATCATTTATTTATTTATAATATATATAATTATATATTTACCTATTTTATTTTATTTTTCTGGATTTATTGGTACACATAAATAAATATGAGTCTGTATAATATGAGTCACATTGTACCTTATTTTGATGTGCAATTAAATTTTTTTCCTATGTGTTTTAATTTATATGATTGATGTTGAAAATATTTTTGTTTCACTAGTGTGTGAGTGTGTATAAATTCGTGTAAGTTTCAGCTATTTATAAAGTACAGGTCACATTGGGTTTCCTACTTGATAGTGTCCTTTTGTATGTATTTACATGCCCTTAACTCTCCCTCCTCTATTCCTTGTCGGCCAATTCGTCATGAGGACCGGGTCTTAGGATCTAGGGTCACTCAGTGTCTCCACTTCCTTCTTTTTGTTTCTTTTCTTTATTCTTTTATCTTGGTATTAATACAACATTTTATATGATATTTAAGTGTCTAATTTTTACTGTTATTTTGTGCAAATTATGTTATATACATACATTTAGCTAGGGATTTAAGGCCAAAATGAAAGAATAAATATGAAAAAAAGATTCTTCACCCCCTATTCTTGTCTTCATTATTACCAAGAGAACACTTATTCCTATAAGTGCAGAAAAAGAAAATAAAAAAGAGAAAAAAATATGAAATAATTTTCGACTCTTAAACTTGTCTTAATAAAATCAAAGTTTGGAGCTTAGTTGAGACCTTTGTATACATGGATTGTTAAGAACACAATTAAGGTTAGGAAATGTAATACAAAATCCCTTACGTTCCACAATCTTATTATCTAGTTAAATTCACAATCTAGTCAGAACAATCCTTTCAGTCGCATACTCTTGCAACCTTGCAATCATAGATCCATGTGTATGAATTTTTTAATTATTCCCAGACAAATCATTCAACTATCAAGGAATCTCCTCCACTAGCAAATCCTCCTCGAGGAGACAGATATTTCCTTCTATGGTCTGGTGTGTGCTACTTCACAACTAAAAGGGAAACGATGCTTAGAAGAAGTGGGGAAAGAAGTGGCAATGGACCAGTGTATTTGCATTACTTTGTGAAGATTGTTTAGTGTAACCGACTCTTCACCAACAAGTAGGCATTTCACAGAAACTAAATATTTTGTAATTTTTTTCTAGGATTCTTTCTGGATCTTTTTTTTGTATTCATTACATTGCATTCATGTTCTACCCCAAAAAATATAGAATCATTCGGTCCACCTATGTTTGGGGTTATGGAAAAAGTTATGCTAGCAGGCCATTCCTTGTCCGAAGAATTATTTCAATCTAATCTCCAGTCGTTAGATGTTCATGCTACTAGAGGAAGTGGGTTGAAGTATCATATTTTGGGTATTTGAAAATTTTGAGATTTTAGGAGTTTTCATAATGGTAAGTTAAAGAAGTATGTGCATCATAGTTTACAAAGTGTAGGATTTACAGAGGTAATTTGTACATTGTGAGTTAGTTATCATTTACAAGTTTTATAGACAATGTTTTTTTAAAGATTTAATTTGCTGCAATTTTATACAGAGTTCTCAAAATAATTTGAAAACATTTTTACAAACATTTTGAAAACATTATTTTGCTCATGATTTTGATAAACAATTTTGTATATATTTATTAAAAAAAAGTTAAAAATCATTTTACAAAATTTTTTCAAACAGTATGTACAGTATTTTTATAACCATTTTATTAATCATTTGCAAATCGAATCTTAAAAAACTAAATGTAAACAAATTTTGCAAATATTTACAATATTTGTTTACAATGATCATGAAAACATTTTGCAAATGTTTACCCAAATGGTTGTCAAATTTTTTTTAAAGATATTTTCTAATCATTTTTGAAATCATTTTGCTAAACATTTTTAGACCAGTTTATTGGACATAATTACAAAGAATTTGTGAAAAAAAAATATATAGATTTATTGTATGTTCTTGCCCATATAGTATCTTAGCCCTATTATATGAAAATATGAGACGTATATATGACCCAACTATCCTTAGGCGGAGTTATCTGGTCATAGTAATCAAAGATTAAAGGGAATACATAACTTGTGCTAAGTAATGGAAAAGTCTATTACAAATTACTCAATGAAATAATGGGAAACCTGTCGGCCCCCTATACTTTCGACTAACAAATCCTAAGTACAACAGACATCACATAAAGTAGGGATGATCGAGGGTTGGAATGTATGAAATCATCTCGGGTAAAATATCCCTATGTATATGCGCAGGCTAAAAATTGGATGACATGTAAGGGATCAATGATTGAAGACCCCGGACAATCATGCCCCCCCCAATACTTAGGCTAAAGCATATCCTAAGTATAGCAATGACAAAAGGGCTGACTGAATACACAAAAGAATAGAAAAAGGAGATAATAAATTGAAAGAAGAAAACAAAATTTTATTTGATTTTTTATCTTAGGATCTAATATGAGGCAGTAAGGAGACATGCCTAGATGGGACTTGTACACATTGTGGTAAGACAAAAGAACTTAGTCGAGCAGCTGTAATCAGTTCTCCTATCAGGTTGCACAAGCTTATGTAGAGATGTCTTTATCTCCTTGTTTGAACATTCAGCTATGACATTGGATTATGGGTGGTACGACATTATAACATGATGATCGAGACGTATTCTTTCATCACTTTCCTAATGTCTCTATAGATGAAGTGGCTTTTCCCAGTTGATATCGTAATTTTGGTATTTCAAACCACAAGATGATGTTGTCTTTGAGGAATCGATATATGGTACGATTGTCTATAGCTCGATCAAGTATAGCCTCCTCCAAATGGCTCACATAGTTAATGATCGATAAGATGTACTCAAAACCCTAGTTGTTAGGGAATAGGCACATAATGTTAATGCCCCATGTGTCATAAATGTCCGAGATATGATTGTATTTCAGAGGCATTTTATCTCTCAAATTGATTGTGACTCCCACTCATTGACAGCTAGGGCATCCTTTCATGTAATTTTTTGCATCTTTAAAGAGTGTTGGCCACTATAGGCCACATTCAAGCACTCTTGCTACTGTTATCTTTCCACAATTGTGTCCTCTTGCATCTAATTATGACAATGTTATAGTACACTAGTTATTTCCTCCTAGGTTGTATACCTCCTCTAGATGCAATTTGCTCCCTCACAAAACTTATTACGGAGCTTCCCACTGGTAGAAATGCATGTCTGACAAGAATTTATCCATTTTGAACTTCAGCCAATCAAGTAGGGTCTTCTTAGAGACACAATACTCTACTACATCAGCATACCAAGGGAGTAAAGTGAAAAACAATACCGCCTCATCTGTAAAGGTTTCAATGATCAAAATTTTGTACTTCCAAGGAATCTCTATTTGAACTATTATGGAAAGATGGTCTACCACCACATTTTTTATTCCAAGTTTATCTTGGAATTCTATATCGAAATCTAGGAGTAGAAGGATCGATCGAAGCAGACGAAGCTTGATGTCATTCATTCTTTGAAAGTATGAGATGACAGAATGATTTGTGTTGACTATAACCTTGGATCCTAGTAGATGTGACTTGAATTCTCCAACGCAAAGACTATGGATAACATCTCTTTCTTGATGATAGTGTAATTCTTCTAGGCCTCACCAATTCTTCTCCTGACACAATGAATATCAAATGGAAGTCCATCCCATCTTTGTCCAAGAATAATACCAATAGAATAATTAGAAGCATTCGTCGTGATCTCAAAAGTAGAGATTAATATGGTGGCTATAGGATAGGAGCATGTGTGATGAGATCCGTCAACAGGTCAAAAGATTGGAGAACTGAACCACCAACAACAAAATCAATCTTCTTGCAAAGAAGCTCAGTCAATGGTGGAGCAAACTTGGTGAAGTCTTTAATAAATCTTCGATAAAATTCTACATCTCCCAGAAATAATGAGACCTAATTCAAATCTGTCGGTGGCTTAAGTTTTAAAATCATGTCCACCATACACTTAGGATGTACAACGATTGAGTCACCATGGACATGATCACCAAAAAAAAGACGCATCTAATTACGGAAAGGCAGGACCAGCAGGAGACTATGATATTTTTAACATTAGCGATCAACACACTTATTTTAATGACATTTTCGAATAGAAAATCCTCTCTTCAGAGGAGGACATGGAAATCACAGTTGATCCATGATCCTTCACCAATAAAGACACAACATATGTATCACGGAATAGCCTTTTTAAAGAATGTCTATATCAGAGCAAACATGAAGAATTCAATGTAGATATGTTTAACACATTTTTATCAGAGAAACATAATGATAGACTAAGACATCACCTCATTAAATTTAGTAGAGCATCCATCTACGAGCATAGTTTTTTAAGTGTCCAAAGCGGACTCCACAATAACCAGACCACAAATAGCTCCCAACAAGCCTGAATTATAAATTCCTTGCAGGTGAGGAGAATATGTATTCAGTCATAATAAGCTGCAGGCTGTAACAAATCCGGAATCTCGATTCTCGGGGTTCTAGAGAAAAATCACAATGCACTTGGTTGGAAAGTATCCGATCTCCTTGGGATAAATCTGTCCTTGTGTTCACACCACATATATCTTTAAGATGACTGCAAATGATCCCAAGAAATCCAAATAAGATTAAACACTAATATTCATGATGTTGTTACAAAGGAAATAATGAAGTGTGAGGCAAGATTTCTTTACCCCATCTCCGATCCATGTGGGTGAACCCCTGCATGTCATTCCGAAGAAATCAGGGATCACTATGGTGAAGAATGACCACGGAGAGGAGATCTTAACCTGAGTACCAACATCCTAGTGGGTATGTGTTGATTACTCCCACCCCAACTCAACAATAAATACGTATCGTTTCCCTCTACCAATCATTGATCAACTTCTAGAGCGACTTGCAGGGAAAGAATTATTCTGCTTTTAGATGGGTAGTCCAAGTACAACCACATTGAAATCACCATGAAGACCAATATAAGAAAACATTCACATGACTGTTCCTTCCATATGCTTTTGTTAGAATAGCCTTTGGACTCTATAACACACCTGCTTCATTCTATATATGCATGCTTGCCATCTTTGCTGATATGGTCGGAAGTGATCTCAAAGATTTTATGGTTGATTTCTCAGTCTATGGTAGCAGATCCGACTCTTGTCTTCAACACCAAGATCGAGTACTACAGAAATGTCGTGAAGTGAAATTGGTTTTTGTTGAAAATGCGAGCCCACGACGAGCCATTATGCAATAAATGTTATTGCACATATCATTCCCTGATCTGAAATGAAGAATAATTAATTTGCATAATAGGTCCTTGGTACAATTAGGGTTATGTACCATGGCCATCTTAATAATCATACAGCTGTTGATTCAACTATTGAATCATAGAGGCTGGTGCTTTGATGAATATCTAAAGGGTTAGATAGAGGACTCATCGAGCACCGTCAAATGATTGTTAAGAGATGATCTCTAGCATGAGTAGGAGATGGCAATCCTTATCTCTTTAGGCAGATATCTGACCGACCTCTTGATGCAGGTCCTCTGCATAGGAATAGAGATTCGGAGGTGTCAGATTAGTTAGATCAAAGAGTTGACTTAACGAGATCGAGATAACCAAAGTCCTATATCGTATGCTGTCATGATATAGGCACACATCCTCTGACTGGAGACAGATGTGTTACTATATGTCTGAGTATGTACATTTGACAGACCAATAGGTTGATGACCTAATCAAGGTCTATACACCTGCGCGCTGGTGTGCATATAAGGCATATGAGTAATACGATCTCTCAAAGGGATCATACAGGTTCAGTTACTGAACCGGAAGACATGAGCTCACTCATGAGATATTGGGAAGAATCAAATTCCATGCGCATGGTCGTCTCGCTTTGGAAGCTTGACTGAATTTATAGGTTTGATATATACTTTTAAAAAAATATGATCAAGACCAAGGTATGATATACGCTTTTGGAAAGTGTATGATCGATACCAACTCCCAATGATCAAATGAGAAACATACTGATAAAACCATGAAGTAGACAGTATAAAGTTGATCCAATACTTCGGGTTTAATCTGAGTCTTCCAGTATGCAGGATGTACATGTATTGGGAATACCTGAGGGTGATTTGATCATAAACGATTGTATAACCATGACGCTTCCATTCCTAGGGACTGATGAAACGGGTCTGGATTTTAGTGACTCCTCTCAGTAGAGAAGTGATCGACACTTCAGCAAGACCATTGGTCTGAGGGTGGTATGGAGTGGCTACTCGATGGTCTATGCTGAACTCGCTAGCAAGGACATTTACCTTGTCGTTGAGGAAATGAGACCCCCCATCAGAAATCAACACTCGAGGTACCCCGAACCGTGAAATGATATTCTTCCTCAAAAATCAGCATACAGTCCTGACTCTTAGGGAATGGGCCTCAACCCAATGACTCACCTAATCAACGGCCAACAGAATGTACTCGAATCCCTGACTCTTAGGGAATGGGCCCATGAAATCGCATGCATCAAAAAGCTCACTGAAGTGAATGGGTTGCATCGGCATCATATCACGTTGTCCACAAGTGCTCATCCTCTGACAGTCAGTACATCTCTTCACAAACTCATCAGAGTCCTTGAAGAGAGTAGGCCACCATAGGCCGGATTAGAGCACTTTCCATGTCGTTCTCCTCCCAGAGTGATGTCCTCCTTCATCTAGCTTGTGGTAGTAGGTGAGGATGCTACGGTGCTCCTCCTGAGGAATGCACCGTCACCAGACACTATCCTCTCCCTCATGGTAAAGGATGGGATCCTCCCAATGGTAAGACTTGGCCTTTGCTAGGAAGGTCTCAAGTATCTGCCTAGGCCAACCTTGTGGAACATTCTTGGCGACAAGATAGTTCACAATGTCGGTGTACCACGGGAGTAAGGCGATAGCAAGAATCGCCTCATCTGGGAAGGTCTCGCAAATAGGGTCAATCTGCTCAGAATCCTCAAGATGCTTTAATCGGGAGAGATGATCCGCCACCACATTCTTGACTCCAGGATTATCCTTAATATCAATATCAAACTCTTGGAGTAGAAGGATCCATCTAGTCAATCTCGCTTTGGCATCCTTCTTTGCCATGAGGTACCTGATGGTGGTATGATCAGTGCAAATAGTCACTCTGGATCCAATGATGTATGATCTGAACTTATCCAGTGCAAAAACTACAGCTAGCATCTCCTTCTCTGTGGCCATATAGTTCTGTTGCGCGGCATCTAATGTACAGTTAGCGTAGTGAATGGAAAAAGGCAATCCATCCCTCCTCTGTCCCAGCATGGCCCCCACGGCAAAATGTCATGATCTCGAGTGGGAGATACCAATCAGGTGGTTGGAGGACAGGAGCCTCAACAACTAGATTCTTGAGAGTCTCAAATGACGCAAGGCACTTATCATCAACTATGAAATCGATGTCCTTGGTCAGCAAATCAGTCAACGGTCGGGAAATCCTGCTGAAATCATGAATGAATCATCGGTGGAAACAGACGTGCCCCAGAAAAGACCGTAACTATCGCAAGTTGGACGGTGGATTGAGTTTTCTAATGATATCCACCTTGGTTGGATCAACGTCCATACCCCTATTGGAGATGATATGGCCAAGCACCGTCCCTTGAGTCACCATGAAGTGACTCTTCTCCCAAGACAAAACAAGGTCGACCTCAATGCATCGTTGTAGGACGTGATCTAGGTACTCAAGACAAGAATCGAACCCATCGTCGTAGATCGAAAAATCGTCCTTGAAGACCTCCAAGCACTCACCCACCATGTTCGAAAAGATGGATAACATACACCTTTGGAATGTTGTCGGAGCATTTCATAGACCAAAGGGCATGCGTCTGAAAGCATATGTCCCGAAGGGATAGGTGAATGTAGTCTTGTCCTGGTCCTCTAGCGCAATGGCCACTTGATTATATCCGGAGTACCCATCCAAAAAGCAATAATGACTCTTACGGGCTAGCCTGTGTATAATCTGATCAATAAAAGGCAGTAGGAAATGATCCTTCTTGGTATCCCGATTCAATCGTCTGTAGTCCACACAGACCCTCCAAGAAGTGGGTACCCGGGTAGCGATCTCCTCTCCAGACTCACTCACAACTGTAGTGATGCCCGTCTTCTTGGGCACCACATGTAATGGACTAACCTACTTGGAGTCGGAGATGGGGTAGATAAAATCGGCGCTCCACCATTTCGAAATTTCCTTCATTACAACCTCTCAAAGATTCGGGTTCAGCCGCTGTTGGAACTCACACGACGGCTTCGCGTCCTCCTCGAGATAGATATGGTGGGAGCACAGGGCTGGACTTATCCCCTGGAGATCGACTACTCTCCATCTTATCGCCTTGCGGTTCTTTTCAAGAACCCCCATCAGACAGGATTCTTGCTCTCCAGTCAAATCATTTGTGATAATGACTGGTTGCATCTCATGCCTCACCGCAAGGAACCTATACTCGAGCGACTGCGGTAAGGTCTTCCGCTCTCGACAACTGGGAGCTAGTGGATCTGGCCTCTGAAATGTCTGAGTGAATGCGACCAAATCTGCATGGGAATATGAGGGCTCTCGCTGAAAATCTGAATCTGGTAAAGACTGCTCTGTTGATGTGTCTCTGCTTTGAATTGAATCAGTCTCCACACTAGCTATAGGCTCTGGGAAATCAGACAAGGAATCATATCATCAAACTCTGCCCAATCTATGTTTGACTCCGATAGATCTGAAGCGGTAACAAAACAATCGACTACCTCGCGATCGGGAACTGGCTCTGCTACCTGAAATGTATCCTAGACCAGGAATGCGCTCTCCAAGCTCTCCTCTACTAGCATCTGTGCGTCAGTGGACTCTGAGTGTGAGAGGATGGCTCATGAAACTGGGTCGTACCAAACTGCCTCATCATCTGTAATCATAAAATCACAGTCTTAGTGGATGTCTCACTCTGCCTCTGTCATCTACTCTGAATCTGAAGGCAGCTCTGAGCAAGCTTAATCTCTGACTCTAGTCTCCTCGATCATCTCTATTTTTATACTTTCGCCCTCGACGTGAAAGTATACCTTCACACTATCATGATCGGATATTGCTTTGGTTGTGCCCAAGAACGAGCATCCTAAAATTATGGGGGTAACGGTCACGGACTCAGGGATCTCCATGTCCAACACAACGAAGTCCATGGGGAATTTCAGGTCCTTAATCGTGACGACAACGTTCTTCAGCAACCCCTTCGGCCTCTTGACAGATCGATCAGCAAACTGAAGGACCGTCCTACTCTGTCATAGAGGGACAAACTCAAACCGGTCGAGTAAGGCTGTCGAAAGTAGGTTGATCGAATACCCGCTGTCTAATAGAGTACGGTCGAACCTCTGCTAGTGAATATGGCATCTGATATAAGGCGCTCCTGCATCTGGCCTCTTGGTTGGCAGATGGTTCTGGATGACGAAGCAAGTGGTACGAGTGAGCACATGGATCTCAGACTAGTGATTCCTCTTCTTTCTCCGAATGGTGGTCCTGTCTCTGAGGGATCTCTGGAAGAGAGGGATGTGCTCCAAGGCATCCTATAGAGTCACCTAAATGTGAAATTGGTCCACCATCTACTGGTTGAACTCTAGATGGTGTGACTTTTTGGATCTTTTTTGGTCCCCTTAGCCGAGCGGAGTGCTTGGGGAAAGGGGAAGGTTGGGTCCTTCTCAGATGAAGGACTAGAATTGGGTTTATGCTGCTCAGGCAAAGTAGAATCCATACATAAATCATCAATCAACACAGATGGATTCGCAAATAATAAACCCTTTCCTTTATTCATGGAATCATCCTGAGATACATGAACTGAATGAAATGCAACAGGAGAAGAACTGGTAATGGTGGCCTCAGCACCGCCCTCGGCATCTGGAATAGCGGCATCAGTATCGCGCTCTAACTCAGCAACAATGGTGGCATCAGTACCACCTCCTCTATCTGGTGAAGCGATGGTCTCAGTACGATTGGCTGGATCAACGTCCTTGGTGGAGTCAGCACCACCGTCATCATCATGATCGTGAGCGACATCAACACCGCTCTCCTCCTCGTCTGGCACTCCTAAGGTTGCATGGGGTCGTCACTTAGATGAGGCACCGCCTGCTGGCATCCTACCGCTCCTAAGTGTAACAAAATCAACATCAAACATGCATGCAGTAACATGACCAAGTGAAGCACTAGGAGTGGTAATCTTAGTGAACTCTACCTGCTCAGACTTCCTCTTCAGGTTGGTCGGATTCGGCTCGATCTGGGCGGGAATGGCGGCCTTCCCTCTCACAATCTCCCTCATCTCCTGTCGAAATTCATTCATCTCCCCTCGGAAGGTGGCCTGCTGCTCGGATATGAGGCGGGCTAAGTCATCCAAGGTGAGGTTCTCATAGGTGCGCCCATGAGAACCTGACGGGTGGCCTCTTTGAAACTAAGGCTGCTGCAGTGGAGGAGGGTGAGAAGGGTACTGCGAGTGATACTGTTGCGGAGGCTGGTGCTGCCTCCAAGATTGTCCCTGCTAATAGGGACGAGGACCATGCTGCTCTCTCTGCTGGTACGGATGGGGATACTGCTGCTGTGATGGGAACTGGAGCTGCTGGTGCTGCTCCTGTTGTTGGTCGTACTGGCCACCCTGAACTGGAGGTTGTAGCTGGGAGCCGGTACCTCCGGTCGTCCAACGGAATCCGGGATGGTCCCGTCGAGTCCCAGGTTGGGGTCGGTCATAGCATATCCCTTTGACATCCATCAACGGCTCTTGTTCATAAGTGGGTGGCAGAAGTACTGCCAGGGGCTGGTCCGACTGATACACCACCATCTGGTTGTCCTGATTTATTGCTACTGTGGCTGGTAGGGCTCCGCCTGAACAAGGTGAACCTGTTAGTACTGGGCGGAGGGCTGGGCTGAACTGATGCTGTTGCCGGTGTCTACCCGTGACCTGAGACAGGGCTGAGAAGCCGTCTGTGCCTCCTGGGACACATGATCTGTGTCTTCAGGTCACTCAGCGTCTGTGCCATCTGATCGATCTGCGTCATACCCTTGCACTGCTTCTTCTCTATCAACTTGATCCGGTCCAGCTTCTTGCTGATGATACCCATGTAAGCAGTTGTCGACTCTGCCTGTGCTGCTGCCGCTGACGAAGTAGAAGGACCGACTTCGACCCGTGCTATCCTCTGATAGGACACGTCCTGTGGCTGGGGTCTCCCCTGAGTGCAGAGGCGGGTTTGGGACATCACCGTGTAGTTCTCGGCCATCTCCTTGTAGATCATCCAGACCTGATCCTCATCCTTGGTGAATTACGAGCCTCCACGGGATGCATTCACTAACCCCTGCCGCTCCGATGTAAGCCCGCAAAAAAAGCTCTGAACAAGGTTTGTCTTGGATATGTCATGTGGGGGCACCGGTCTGTGAGCTCTCGGAAACTCTCCCATGCCTCGTGGAATTGCTCATTGGGGAGCATGGAGAAGTTGTTGATCAAGGCCCTCGTTGCATTCGTCCGACCGAGTGGATAGTACTTATTCAAGTACTCGTTTCGGAGCTGCTCCCAGGTGATAACAAATCTCCCTAGATGCTTCAACCAGTTGGTTGCTCTGTCTACGAGGGAGAATGGAAAAGAAATCATCCGGATAGTGTTCTCGTCCACATGTTGATCGTGGACAGTGCTGCAGATCATCTCGAACTCCTGGAGATGGAGGTGTGGCTCCTCAGTCGCGAGCCCGTGGAAGCATGGAAGAAACTGAATCGTTTGAGGGGGGAACTGGAAGTCCCCCACAATCTCTGGTAGCACGATCCATCTATGTGTGAGTGTCGATCCGGGGTTGTGTAACTCTCGCATCGGTATGGTTGGTGGTGCTGGCTGGACTGGCTCCTCGGGCTGATCTCTGTCTGGCATGTCTCCCTCTCCATCGGCTCTCAGCTGATCTCTCTCTGCTCTCAGTCTCTCCATCAATCTGTGCATCTCAACCATGAAAGCCCCCTGATCTTGAATCTGTCTCTGCATCGTCTCAAGGGAGGCTAACAGGGTGTTATTGATCGCACCCTGGTCCAACACGTGAGTCTGCTCTGCTATGGAACCATCGGTGTGCTCCTCGTTGCTGGCCATGGTCTCTGCAAAGGAAAAAGACCCAAACGTAGGTGCCAAAAAATCAACTGGCATCTGCTCTCTCTGATCGGACACTGGTGCCTCAGAACTGGTAGTAGAAGGGTGGTCAAGGGGGAATAGGGTGGAATTGAACTCAGGTTTGGAAAGTGGGTCTCGACTCTCACGAACCAGCCTAGATGAGCAGGCTGGAGTGCTGTAAAGCGGTGCAGCCAAAGGCTGCCTAAGGGGCCTCCTTCCCATCATCTTGATCTGGCGAGTGAATGCGGATGAGATCTGGAAACAGACAAGATGAGAAAGCAAACCCCAAATTCACCTACTCAATGTGGAGCTGAAGACCATAAAGGTTTGGTAAATTATCTTGTCAGTTTTTATGAGGTGATCAAGTAGTCTTTCAGAGCGATTAAGCGAGCTGATAGGAATCCAATACTCCCAACAGATTGTCTCGTATAAAAGGTGGTAGTCTGCTCGGAAATCGGATGTGGCTCTAGCCTAGTGTGCGGGTCTCTCTCTCGCTCATCCAAACTAAACAATGAGGGGGTTACTATCCCCAAGACAAATTTTTAGGTGAGGTGTCTTTTAGAGTCAAGTGTGTTTAGCAGTCTCAATTTTATAGTTTTTGTTTTTTTTAAATATTTTTCAGATCAAAAAACGCCTAATGAATTTTTCGGTTCTCCTGGTTATTTAAGTTCAAAAACTGTGGGAGAAGGTGAAAAAGTTGATGCGCGATCAAACACGATAATCCATGCAGAGTAAGAAATGTGTACCTTTAAGGATATGGTTAGATCCTCAAGTGCATCACGGAAGCGTGAGCATCGTATCGAATACGACGAAGAACAACTAGTCTATGCAGCGGAAATTTAAAAGTTTTCATGCGACGAAACCACATGATCCAAGAACACTTCTCAGGTCATTTCGTCTAAACCACAAAGAAGTAATAGGATTACCTCTTGAAGCGTGGTTGCGATTGAGTCTCTAAACGAAGAGACCTCCTGTCTCAAGTCCGATCCGACGAAGGAGACGCTTGCGAGCGCAGGGATGAACCACGTGCTTCTCACAATCCATGTTGATGATGCAAGCAGTGGATCTCCTGATCTCGACACACGAGATCCATCATCTTCTTCACGAGCGAGGCGCACCGAAGGAGACAGAGATCCACGAGCGAACGATCGGGCAGCATGACGACGATGTTGCGGTGATGGAGAGTCTCTCTAGGGCATCCATGGTGGACGACCATGAGAGGAAGAGAGAGGGCTGACGTGTAGAGAGAAATAGAGAGAGATGTGCTTCTCAAGCATTCTGTAAAGAAGAGCAATGGGGTGCCTCTCCTTTTATAGCATTTTCGGATCCATGGATGTCAATCCATGGGATAACACAAATACAATGGCTCCCATTGATTTGTGTTTCTTTCAATGGCTACAATTTTGTTGGTAAAAACCAACAACAATTAATTTAATAAAAAAATCAAATATACAATATATAATTTGATTTATATCAAATCAATCTCCATTGGAGAAATAGGAAGGAGGCAAGCCTCCTTCCATAAAGGGGGGAGGACGGCTATGAGTCCTATAAGGACTTGGTGGCCGTCCCCTCTCCTTATTAGGAAGGGAGCCTCCTCTCTATATTACATGAGATTGCATTATCTCATGATTCTCTACAATATTTGCAACAACTTTTGTTGCAAATTATTTCACAAAAATAAATCCAATTTATTTTGTGAACATTGCAATCATGCCATTGGAAATTTGTGAATCACATTCACAACCCAAAATAAAATGTAAAATACATTTTCAATTTAATGTCCAATGTGAATGCAATTCACATCAACATTTAATTAACAAGTGTAAATTACAAATAACTCTCTCTTATATATTATAAAACACATTTATAATATTGGTCCAAGTCTTGGACATTGATCTGAATTGATTCCGATACAATGAGAAGATTAGATTTACGGTCTTGATTAATCAAGCATCTATGGGAGGCCCGCGATCTGGATTTGAGATATGATCTCAATATCCATGTCACTATACGTGGAACAATACAATCGCCCTGTCCTTATCTCCAAGTATCTGCGGAGAGATTGCATTATTCTTGAAGGGTTCAATAATAATTCCATAAGATCTAAGCAATGAAGACATGATGATTAAATGTGATTTAATCATATTGATATGTGAAGAAATTATCCAATTTAATTAAATGTGATTTAATTAATGTGGATAAGAATAATGTGGATAGAAATATTCAATTATTCATAATATATTATAAATGTGATTTATAATGTATTAGAGAGAGCTAATTATAATTTATATGTGTTTATTAATTATTATGTGTATTGGATACACATTGTGTAATTAATTAACAACGTAAATTATATGTTGTTTTGGGTTGTGAATATGATTCACAATTTTTTCCATGGCAAGATTGCAATATTCTCAAATATAATTGTGAATTATTTTTGAAGAATAATAACCCAACAAATAAATAAAGAGATATTTCCATGGAGATATGCAAACTCATGAAATTCATGAGATTGCTCTCCCCACGGAAATAAGTAGGTGGCACATCATTCCTATAAGGAATGTGTGGCCGTCCACATGGAAGGTATGTGGAGATGGAATCTCCAGATATCTTCTCTCCTTATCTGTTGATTTGATTTAGGACTAATTTATATTTGATTTTGTCAAATATATTTTAACCTAAATTTGTTGGTTTTACCAACAACAATCTTGACCATTGGATTAACATAAATCAATCTCACCCATTGATTTTATGTGTCCCATGGATTGAGATCCATGGATCCCAAAACCCTATAAATAGAGAGGCATACCATGCTCTCTCTTGACATGTAATATGTAGGCTCTCTCTCTCATTCTTTCTTCTCTACACACGTCAGCCCTCTCTCCCTCTAATATTGGTGGCCGTCCACCAACACCTAGAGGAGAGAACCGTCGTCGCCTTCGCTACCGCGCCGCAGCTTCGACGTGCTTCGATTCTCCGTCTTCTTGGAGAGTTTCTCTCACGAAGGAGACGTTTGATCTCGTGCGATGAGATCAAGAGCAACTACGCTTGGATCATCTTATTGGATTGCGAGGACAACGTGGTTCATCCCCGCGCTCGCAAGCGGTCTCGCTGACGATCGGACTTGAGACAGGAGGTCTCTTTCTTTAGAGACTCGATCAACCATGCTTCAAGAGGTATTGCATTATACTTGTTGTGGTTATAGATGAAACGATCTGAGAATGGTTCTCGGATCATGTGGTTTCATCTGATGAAATTTTTAAATTCCGCTGCACCGAACAACTAGTGCGACTAGTCGTTCTTCGTCGTATCCGATACGACGATCATGCTTCCGTGATGCGCTTCAGGATTATTCCATATCCTTCAAGTGGTATCAGAGCCTTAGGTCGACGGTTTCTAATATGATTCGAAAAACCGAGGACGACTTGGGTTTGTTAAGGTCGCGAAAGTTTTTATCGCATTTGATTTCGCAGACCTGTTTAGTAAATACTTTCGGCCATGTTTAAATTGTTTAAGCACGAATTATTTACTAGGATTTTATTCCCCATTAAATAAGGAAACCATAGGATCTGAGTTTACGTAAATCGGATTTCATATTCTCTAGATATGGTTGTTTTAATGAACATGTATGCACCGTTGCGGGAACTGTAGATCTGAACGTGATTAAAATGTTAATTACTGTTTAGACTTGCCTCGAAATGCGTGAAACATCACTTGGGTTCTGTCCTAAATCAAATTAGCAATCCATGAAAATTGATTTTGTCTAATTGGGATTTAATATGATTGATATATGCTAATTTTAGTAAGTAGGGGTCACTGCTGAAATTACATTCCTAATCAAGAACCATGTGATTGTCAATTAATGAAATTAATTGTTAATTTCGAGAAATAATTATGGAAAATATTTGAGAAATATTGGAAGATGATTATTTCCTTAATTGACTTGGCCTCAACCAATTAATTGATTAGATTTAATCTAGATCATAATTGGTAACACAATCATCAAATTCCTTGCTTGAATAGGATTGGGAATTTGTCTAGCAAATTTCCTTATAATCAAAATTGTTTTGATTACTATATAATATAATTTAGGTTGAAGAACCGATGATCATCTCAAGTACAAATTAATCAATTTGGCATTATCCTTTCCCGAGGTGGATATGGTGTCTAGTCGGCGATCGCTGGGGTAGCGGGTTGCAACATATGCGGTCCGTCCCACTTCCGTCGGTACTGGCCATGACAGCGGGTAGGGCCGGGATAATGTCCGAGGGATTATGATGTATTTTGCTAATTATTAAAATACGAACTAATACGTACTTTGAGAATAATACCATATATATTCAAGTAAGGTATTCAAGTTTGTTGATTGAATTGGATTGATAATTAATTTAATATGATTAAATTGATTATGTCCAATTAGAATACTCTATTATGATTAGATTTAATAATTACCTTGGAAGAATTAATTATGTGGATATGATTCATGATAATTAATTAAAATTTGAATATGAGATGGAGGATCACATAAGTGACATCCATGGTCTCCCGTCTAGGCGAAGAGTTCCGTCGTCAGGGATTGCATGTGGAAGATGCCTGTCCGAAGTGACAGCTCCTGTATGCAAGCGCATCTGGATCAGGCTCTTTGCTTCTCGAAAGAGTAAGGACGTATATGTAGTGACCTCAATATCGGATCCTCATATTATTGGGGCGATATTGGATTGCGTATAGCGAGTACTTTTCCTGTTGACGGTTTGTTCAATTAACGAAGGGTCAACATCGCCTCAGGGGTGGTGGGCCCGGGTGTTAAAGACCGAATTGGGAAATGCAAGTTGGACTTGCAAAGCGGAATGTGTTCCCGCTTCTTTTTATCCGAGTTGCAGATTCTCATATTATTGGGATGTAACAAAGATAAGGAAGGAGATCCCAGATCTTGTTGAGATATATTGGTAAGTATATCTCTTACATTGAAAGTGATTAAGGGAATGAACTTTCAATGTTGACAAGGCAAGACAACTTTGATATAAAAATCCTAAATCAAAGTAAAATATATATATATTTATATATTTATGCAAATTTCTTATTTCAGATAATCCTTCATTAAAACCCACTCAATGATATACTCAATAATAACCAGTGAAATATCTTGGGTTGGACTCATGATCCGGATATTGTACTTGCAATTGAACACATAATGTATGTGGTTGCAATGTGCATGTTTCCTCACAATAATGAAGAATGAAAATTAAATAGATAATAGGACTACAACCCTAGGTTTGTATGTCTCTATAGTCTTGATCTCATCGGATGTACTTTGGAAGTAACATGTCGATGATGATCGCAATTGTCAAATAATCCTTATGAAATCAATGAAGATATTCTGGCATGCATATGTGCTCTTGACATTTAATCATGAATGACATGGTTCTCTGCATCATGCAGAATGGTAGCTCTATAAGAGATGATGTATTCAAATTGTTTGAGTACCTACCTGAACCAATGTTTTAAGAGTTTAGATGGATGTAGATGATGAGTGTCATCATTCTACTATCTATACTCTAGTCGTTCATGAAACTTCATAATATACATATTGTATGAATTACGTGAAGCATGTATAGATGTTGAAATGATCTTACATTGAATTCTTTTGAATTTAACGTAAGAGATCCTTAGTCTTAAGCAATGGTTGCTTATAGATAAAGGGAGCGCAGTGGAAGCATGGGTTGGACCCGAGTAAGAAGTATAGTCAAAGAGTTGACTGTACATCTATGACTTCCATATGTCATCCAAAGAGTTGGATGAATGCCAAAACTGCAATAAGTTGGTGTGTTGATAGTATGACTATCAAGTCTGTCTAGAATCCTTAGAGAAGGACTCGGATAGAGCATCAAAATTATCTACATAAATCATTGAAATTGACTTTCTTATTTGATAAGATAGAGTCTAATAATTGTATCTCAATCTTCTGACAACACTTGCAATGGGTTGCATATGTTTTGGAAGACTGGAAAATTTGAACTTAAAGGTTTATAGTTATCCAGATGGACATTGATGCAATTGTTGCAACAATTTCCATTGGATCACTAGACTTCATAATTTCAGTGGGAGAGCCCTTAGTCTTAGAGAATGTCTCTATGACCAAGACATTAGAATACACTCATTGTTTGTTTCTAAATGTTGGAAATTAACATGAATTCTGAAATGGACCTATCATTAAGAGTTATGATAAAGATATTTCAGAAAGTAATCTAAAATCTAGTGGACTCCACTAAATTAGAAAATTAATGAATGGTTCATTAACATTTCTAAATACTGAAATTAAACTTCAAGATCAATAGGAGGATGAAGATCATTTGACAATGATCGAGCATCAAGCCTTGGACATTTGTCTATTGATTTGATCAATAGACTAGTAAGAGATGAAACTTTAGAATGTCTAAAATTTCAAAACTTACATACTTATGCATATTGTATTCAAAGTAAAATGTCCAATACACCCTTCTTTGGGAAAGGTGTAAGATGTCAAGGTATTCAGGATCTCATACATATTGATGTATGCGGATCATCTATATCATATTAAACATTATGGATATGTGATATCTGTTGATGATTGTGTATGATATGAGATTTCTTCTCTTCACCTAAAGAAACCTTTGAAATGTTCAAAGATTTCATTATTTTGGTTTACAACCAATGTTTGAAGGAAGATAAAATGAATTTGATCTAATCTAGGTAGCAAGTACCTGCTAGATAAATTCAAAGAATACCTTATGGAGATATGAATATCACTTCTATCTCAATCCTCCTAACACACCTTAACTCAATAGAGTTATAGGAAGATACAATTGGATCATGTGTGACATGATCTTATCAGTGATAAATTTTAGCATAATTATCCCTTGGTTTCCAGGTATATATTTGTAGTAGAGACTACATTATATATACTTAATAAGATTCCATGCAAGTAAGCTGGAATTGAGAACTCGAGAGTGCTGCTTAATTAGGAAAATAAAGGATGGTATTGGATACCTACTTTATGACCTTGAGATTCTTAAAATATCTCATCTCTGAGAATGTGATTCTTAGAGGTTGAGACTCTTGAGAATCAAGATGAAAATGAAGTGTAGGAACTCATTCAATCTTGAGAAGATAATGAGGCTCCTGAAATTGGGAACTAAAAGGACAATTGAGGATGAAACATTGATACCTCTTCAAATGAGTTTGAGGATGGATTCCATGTGTTAGAGAAATCTGACAATGATCGAACTTCATGTGATGAAGCTTCTGAAGATCATAGCATGGATAGATGGATGTTAGCAATAAAAGTCTAATGTAGACTTCATATACAAGTGTTGTATATGGACCCTCGAGGATCCACCTATATGGGTAATACCTGTAGAGGTGTAAATGGATCTTCAAGAGAAAGGGAACCTGATGAGAAGGTAGAGACCTTCAAAGCACGGTTCGTAGCCATGAGCTACACACTGAAAGAGAAGACATTGCTTGCAATGAGACTTTCTCTTCGGTGACCATGCTTAAAATCGTCAGAATATTGCTAACCTTAGCTACACAACTTGACTATTGCATCTTCAAGATGTAAGTCAATATTGCATTCCTCTACGAATACCTCTTTGAGGATATTCACATGAAGTAGCCCCAGGGCTTCATGGTTGAGGAAAGCAAGGTGTGCAAACTAAGGAAACCATCTATGGACTCAAATAAGCTTCTTGAAGTTGGACCATAAGATTTGATGGAATTATAATTGTTATGATTTCAGATAGAATCTTGATGAGCCATGTGAAGCTTAGTGGGAGTGCCTTTGTGTTCATCTTGCTGAATGTAGATGATATCCTGATCATTTAAAATGATATAAGGATAATAATAAAAGTTTTATTATCTGGTTGTTCCATAACATGAGATATGATCTCAAAGATACCTCTTAGATCTTAGTTCTGAAGTTGTTCAGGAGCAAAGAGAAGAGGGTATTGGGACTGTCACATTAAAAGTACATCTTGGACATATTCCATTTTATGGAAAATTCCAAGAAAGGCTTCCATCTCTTAAGATATGGTACTGACCTACCTAAAGGGATAGCACCTCAAAGAGTTGAGGAAGTGAATGCTAGAACTACTTTCCCTTGGGCATCAGTTCTGAGAAGCCAGGTGTGTGCTAGATATGTACAAAAGCCAGATGGTTACCATGCAGTGGGAGTAGTAAACTGTTACTAATCCTACTATGGAAATAAAATACTTGGTTGCAGTAATATCAAAATCTTCATAGATGACAAGATTTTTGAGATAGTGATCTCAAAGTCTTATCTTGAAAAGCTTAAGACTTTATAGATTGAGATCTAAAAGGTCTTAACTGTGGATACCTTAAGAGATAGTGATCTCTAAGAATAAAGGCATTCTGATAAGGATTATGGAATCATTGGTTATGATAATTGTTAAGCTGTAGTGTCAAGGACACTATAACTAACAAGATTGAGTATTAGTTGCATAAGATGCAACATTCGCATTGGATGCGAGCACTGTTACTGAGGATATGCAAGTGCCGTAAAAGGACTTGGCGTAGTCTCGCGGGAACAGAGTGACTGATCAGCTTACCTACCTATTTTCTAAATAACCTATGATTGTCACATGAGTGTGGGTTTAAATGATTAGCCCATTATTGGCTCTTTGGGCTAGTGGGAGATTGTTGGAAATGTGAGCCCACGGCGAGCCATTATGCAATAAATGTTATTGCACATATCATTCCCTGATCTGAAATGAAGAATAATTAATTTGCATAATAGGTCCCTTGGTACAATTAGGGTTATGTACCATGGCCATCTTAATAATCATACAGCTGTTGATTCAACTATTGAATCATAGAGGCTGGTGCTTTGATGAATATCTAAAGGGTTAGATAGAGGACTCATCGAGCACCTTCAAATGATTGTTAAGAGATGATCTCCAGCCTGAGTAGGAGATGGCAATCCTTATCTCTTTAGGTTGATATCTGACCGACCTCTTGATGCAGGTCCTCTGCATAGGAATAGAGATTCGGAGGTGTCAGATTAGTTAGGTCAAAGAGTTGACTTAACGAGATCGAGATAACCAAAGTCCTATATCGCATGCTGTCATGATATAGGCACACATCCTCTGACCGGAGACAGATGTGTTACAATATATCTAAATATGTACATTTGGCAGACCAATAGGTTGATGACCTAATCAAGGTCTATACACCGGCGTGCTGGTGTGCATATAAGGGCATATGAGTAATACGATCTCTCAAAGGGATCATACAGGTTCAGTTACTGAACCGGAAGACATGAGCTCACTCATGAGATATTGGGAAGAATCAAATTCCATGCGCATGGTCATCTCGCTTTGGAAGCTTGACTGAATTTGTAGGTTTGATATATACTTTTGGAAAGTATATGATCAAGACCTAGGTATGATATACGCTTTTGGAAAGTGTATGATCGATACCAACTCCCAATGATCAAATGAGAAACTTATTGATAAAACCATGAAGTAGACAATATAAAGTTGATCCAATACTTCGGGTTTAATCTGAGTCTTCCAGTATGCAGGATGTACAGGTATTGGGAATACCTGAGGGTGATTTGATCATAAACGATTGTATAACCATGACGCTTCCATTCCTAGGGAGTGATGAAACGGGTCTGGATTTTAGTGACTCCTCTCAGTAGAGAAGTGATCTGATATTGGTCCAAGTATTGGACATTGATCTTAATGTGATTCCAATACAATGAGAAGATTAGATTTACGGTCTTGATTTAATCAAGCATCTATGGGAGGCCCGCGATCTGGATTTGAGATATGATCTCAATATCCATGTCACTATACGTGGAACAATACAATCGCCCTGTCCTTATCTCCAAGTATCTGCGGAGAGATTGCATTATTCTTGAAGGGTTCAAGAATAATTCCATAAGATCTAAGCAATGAAGAGATGATGATTAAATGTGATTTAATCATATTGATGTGTGAAGAAATTATCCAATTTAATTAAAAGTGATTTAATTAATGTGAATAAGAATAATGTGGATAGAAATATCCAATTATTCATAATATATTATAAATGTGATTTATAATGTATTAGAGAGAGAGCTAATTATAATTTATATGTGTTGATTAATTATTATGTGTATTGGATACACATTGTGTAATTAATTAACAATGTAAATTATATGTTGTTTTGGGTTTTGAATATGATTCACAATTTTTTCCATGGCAAGATTGCAATATTCTCAAACATAATTGTGAATTATTTTTGAAGAATAATAACCCAAAAAATAAATAAAGAGATATTTCCATGGAGATATGCAATCTCATGAAATTCATGAGATTGCTCTCCCCATGGAAATAAGTGGGCGGCACATCATTCCTATAAGGAATGTGTGGCCGTCCACATGGAAGGTATATGGAGATGGAATCTCCATGTATCTTCTCTCCATATTTGTTGATTTGATTTAGGACTAATTTATATTTGATTTTGTCAAATACATTTTAACCTAAATTTGTTTGTTTTACCAACAACAATCTTGACAATTGGATTACAATAAATCAATCTCACCCATTGATTTTATGTGTCCCATGGATTGAGATCCATGGATCCCAAAACCCTATAAATAGAGAGGCATACCATGCTCTCTCTTGACATGTAATATGGAGGATCTCTCTCTCATTCTTTCTTCTCTACACACGTCAGCCCTCTCTCCCTCTAATATTGGTGGCCGTCCACCAACACCTAGAGGAGAGAACCGTCGTCGCCTTCGCCACCGCACCGCCGCTTCGACGTGCTTCGGTTCTCCGTCTTCTTGGAGAGTTTCTCTCATGAAGGAGATGTTTGATCTCGTGCGACGAGATTAGGAGCAACTACGCTTGGATCATCTTCTTGGATTGCGAGGACAACGTGGTTCATCCCCGCGCTCGCAAGCGGTCTCGCCGACGATCGGACTTGAGACAGGAGGTCTCTTTCTTTAGAGACTCGATCAACCACGCTTCAAGAGGTATTGCATTATACTTGTTGTGATTATAGATGAAACGATCTGAGAATGGTTCTCGGATCATGTGGTTTCATCGAATAAAATTTTAAAATTTCGCTGCACTGAACAACTAGTGTGACTAGTCGTTCTTCGTCGTATCCGATACGACGATCACGCTTCCGTGATGCGCTTGAGGATAATTCCATATCCTTCAGTTTTATCTTAGAAAATGAGTCAATTTATGGTCTTAGAAGGAATCATGTTGGGTCATGGAATTTTCAAGCAAGGTATGGATGTCGACTTGGTGAAGGTTAATGTTATTGCCAAACCTGATCCACCTCAGAACGTCAAAAATGTGAGGTCATTTGTTGGGCATGTTGGATTCTATAGAAGACATAAAATACTTTAGCAAACTTCCCCAACCTCTTACAGAGCTTCTTTACAAGAAGGCTGGGTTTATTACTGATCAAAAGGTTCTCCAAAAATTTCATTAGCTAAAAGTGCTCTTCATTCAGTCTCCCGTCCTACTGCCGCATGTTTGGTCTCTACCATTCGAGATTATGAGGGATGCATTAGACATTGTTGTTGGGATGTTTTAGGATAAGGAAGAGATAAGCCCTATGCCATATACTACTCCAGCAAAATGCTTGATGAAGCACAAATAAATTACGCAATTACATAGAAAGAGTTGTTGGTAGTAGTATTTTCTTTAGAGAAATGCATATCCTATATTCTAGAATTAAATGTTATTGTTTTCACTGACCAGTTTGTTATCTAGTACTTATTGAAGAATACGGATGCCAAATCTCATCTGCTCAGATGGATCCTTCTCTTCCAGAAGTTTTACTTGCATATTAGAGACAAAACTAGAGTTCAGAATGTGGTAGTAGGTCACCTCTACATAATTGAATGCCAAGATACTCGGTTGTGTAGTACACCGATCACAAAGACCTTCCCTGATGAATCTGTCCTCAACATTTGGACTCTCCCATGGTACACCGATATTATGAACTACCTTGTCTCTTGAGTAGTTAAACAAGATTATATGAAAGTCGAGAAGGACAAGTTCTTATCCGATGTCCATTTCTACCAATAGGAAGACCCATACTTGTTCAGGGAAGGAAAGGATTTTATTTGATGTCGGTGTATTCCCCAGGAGTACACAAGTGTCCTCAAGAATTGCCATAATCTTGAATACAGTGGACACCATTCTAGAAGCATAATGACAACAAAGATATTGTAGTGTGGCCTTTGGTGGCTCACACTATTTAAGGATGCAAATGAATGTGTGAAAGCTTTTATAGACTATTAGAAAATGGGAAAAACCCATGGTGTTAAAGACTCTATGCCCCTCAAATTTATTCAAATCTCTGGTGCGTTCGATAGATGGGGCATTGATTTCGTGTATCTGTTTCCTAACAGTCAGGGCTTCAAATACTTCCTACTCACCATAGATTATGTGAGTCGATGGGTTGTAGCCATACGTGCTGTTGAAGCCATACGTGCTTGAGCCATTTACAATAGAACGGTCTGTAGATTCTTGAAAGATAACATCATTTCATAGTTCAGGATACTGATGATTTTGATATCATACTGGGGTAGTCTTTTTATCAACAAAGAGTTAAAGAAACAAATGAATGAGTAGGGCATCGATCATCGAGTTACATCTCCTTATCAACCTCTTTCAAATGGCTTGGTTGAATTATCCATCAGACAAATCAAGATGATACCGCATAAACTTAGAAGGTCAGATAGTAAGAACCAGTCACAACTTCTAGACTCAATTCTCTGGTCATACAGAACCACGTAAAGACTCCTCTAGACATGTTGCCTTAGTATGGAAAACCTTGTCTTCTTCTCTTGGAATTCAATTAGAAATCTCTTTGGGTGATTAATATATGTAATCTCAACTCACAAAAAGGTGGTCAATAATGAAAGATACATATAAACAAGCTCTTAAATTTTAGAGACCATGCCAACAACAACATCTTAATTTTCAAGGAGAAAGAAAACACTTGTACCGCAAGCACATCAGACGAAATACTTTCAAACCTGGATAGAAAGTGTGGTTGTTCAACGTGAAGTTAAAGATTTTTCTAGGGAAATTCAAGATCAGTGATTGGTGATAGACACAAAATCTAACCAAAATTTGATTGATATAGAGTTGTTTATGTAGAAATAACCACAAAATCAGACTCGATTTATCAAACAAAAATCAACGAAATAGGAGAGAGAGAGAGAAAGTGAGAATATGTGGCTTTTGTCTCCTATTTCGTCTACACTATGTTATTTAGCAAGGTAAGTGTCCCTGGGTCGAACTTGAGTAGGCATAATATCAATACTTCAGTTTTAGATAAAGGAGATAATTCTCGAAATTATGCACTTTATTCTTGATTTTACAAAAGACTTAATAAAAGCGTTGAAACTGACTCGATATTGCAAAAATAAAATATGATGAAAAATCGCAAAAAAAATATATGAAATGTATCTTAGGTAATTATGAAACTACCCTAAGGAAATCGTTGAAAAATATATCAAAAAGGAGGTCCAAAATACACCTACAGGTCAGGGGCAGAAGTACAAAGAAAAACTATTAATATTTGAGTATGAATTTTTGTGAATTTTAATAAATTAATTTGAGTATTTTAATAAGCACAACTGTAAGCTATACGGTTCATTTATACCAATAAATTAGTGTTTTTGATATATTTATAATAATAAATACAATCCAAAAAATAAGAAATAAACTAAGGATAAAATACAAGATCATGAAATAATTAAAAATTATAAAATCATTAAAAACATAAATGGTGTGTTCTAGATAAAATAAATAGCCCAAAAACCTAGTTGTGGTTAGGTCCAAAAATGTACTTTTTGCAAACAGACTCCAGTTTTAACGAAATCACATTCATTAGTTATAAAATATTATTTTATGAACTTTAAAAGTGAGTATAGTGAAATTGGAGTTTGTATGAGAAAGTTATGGTGTTCAGAACTTTAGATTTTGAGAATTTACATGTTGGATTTCTTGGCATATATAAAAAGGTAATATTTTTAAGTTACTTTTATATTATTTCTATATGTTTTTTTATAAATAAAATAGGAAAAGAGTTTGGTGAAAAAGATGATAATATGAATTCATTAAATTCTTTAAAGTTTTTATATTTATTAGATAATTAATGGAGAATGTAGGAAGTATGAAATTAATTAATTTTATTTGTTTTCTTCCTTATCTCCCCTACTTATTTATTTGTCGACCAATCCATGCTGACTTAGTTTCGATGATTAGGTTATAAATATATCTTTCAACTATATCTATTTTTACAAGTCATATTGTACATATATACATGTCTAGAATTTGCCTTTATTTTGTATTTTCTTTTATTTTTTAAAATTTTAATTTATTTACATGATTTTAATGAAGAAAAGTACATTTTTATTTAGGACTAAGATTTTGTTAAAAAGTGGAATTTAATGTATATTTACATGTATTTGTTATGATTTTTAAGACGAAATGCGGACAGAACGTTTATGAATCGTGGATTCATCAACCCCCTATACTTAAACATCGTTAGTCCCTCATCAAACTCTTATTTGAAGAATAAGAGAAAAATCAAGAAAATTAGAATGAATTTGTTTTCCTAAACAAATTTATGAGAACAGACAAAGGACAAAGCTCGATCAGGCCTGAAAAAAGCATGTTGTCGGAGCGTAAAATAGGAATAGGATTTTATCCTCAACAATCATCAAGTTCCACAAATCCTTGTTTAGTTCACCTCAACAGCCAACTCAGATCCACTCATCCGTATCGTTAACCCTGTCAACGTTGAAATCAATCTGCACGGTGTGTAATGTTTTAGCTCTTCCCGCTTAAAGAAGTGAAGAAACCATCCATCCTAGCTATACACTTCCATTGGTTCCTGAACGAGCTACTCTTTCCTCAAGGAGGGTGTATTCCCTTCTGAGGTCAGTTCGCGCAATGTCCACAATTGAATACAGAGAGGAAGTAAAATAATGAGAAAAGAAATGGAGTGCGACTAGTAAAGACGCATCTCCTTGTGAAGCCCAGCCAGTGTAGCTAAGTCTCCACTAAGATGTACATGTTTTTTGGTGGAAGCTCGGAACATTGTGGTCGTATTTGTATTTGGTGGCTTCTTCTTTGAATTGGATTTGTAATTTTCTTGCATTGGATTTATCTCTTTGTGCCACGACGGATATAGCATCTTCTCATTCCGTCCATTTTTTTAGGTCTTGGAAAAATTGGCTCGACAAATCCTTCCCTCATCTAAAACAACTATCGCAATGAAATTTTTGAAAATTCATTTTTCAACTGATTTGGAAGATGGTTGTAAAAATATGTTGCAAAATCTACACATACTATTTAAAAATCTTTGCAAAATGATTTCCAAATTTTTGAAAAAATGTAAAATATTTGTCAACAATTTTATGCAAAATAAAGTTGTCAAGAGTGTTTGTTATGTCATTTTTAAACTATTTTGAGAAGCCTTGTACATAATTAAAGTAAGATGTGAACAACCCTTATATACTTACATATATTTATTAAGACAATTATGTAAATAACAACTATCTTAACCCAAGCAAACATTTGGTGTAAATTCTTCAACCCAATTCTTGTAGACAATGATGCATTCCCATGTAAATATCTGCACATACTTATTCCACTAACCATTATGAAAAATCGCAAAAAGTTTTAAAAATTTCGAAAACTCATAAAAAATTGCAAATTGTTTTCTGAAAATTACATTACAAATTGTAAAACTTTTTCAAAAATTCAATAAAATTTTCAAAATCAGAAAATTTCTTCATAAAAAATTTTCTGCATTCCACATAGTATTAGCATTTTTCAGAATGATGAAGACAACTAAACCAGTAAGAAATAAAGTCAAAAGATTGGATCTTGATCTAGACCTTAAACCACTTAATTTTAGAGGAACCCAATAAGAACTGTAATTGAGATGCTTCATGTCACCTTAACTTAGTTCTTTATGTTCCATAAGACTATGTTGATGAGTCAATTCATTGTGTCTAACTAGAAACGTTCATATCATTTGTAAAATTTTCGAGACAGTAACTTCACCTGAAACCTCACACTTAACACTTAGCTGAAGATATTTGAATTGTTGAAAGATATTGGAGTCTTAGTCTAGATAATACTAGACAACTTAATTAACGGTGGCTTCAGAACCGTTCATGAAAACTACCAAAATCGGTACTTTAACCCACTTCTACTAGTAGCTAGGACATCAAATGACTAGAGACAATATCGAGATAATGCTTCGATTGAGGAATGGTCTAATAGCACAAATTTTCCAAGACCTTAAAAATTAGGCAGACCAAAAGATTCTATATCTATCGGGGTAACATAAGAATGGAGATCAAAGCAAATAAAAAAAATCAAAAAAGAAGCTTACACTAAAAATTCTACAAAAATATTGATCTTCCAAAAAAATCCCTCTTCTAGGTGAAGAATCGGTTACACTATCCGGGCTTCACAAGGAAATGAGACTACACGTGTCCATTCCCCCTTCTTTTCCCATTCATCTATCTCCACCCTTTCTTGGCTGTGAAACTAGCATGCACGTGACCTTAGAATGAAATATATGTCTCCAAGAGGAATAATAGCTAGAGGAGCAGACTTCTAGGTAGTTCAATGATCTATCTAGGGAGAGCCAGCAAATTCAAACACATGGTTCTATCATTTCAAGTTTACGAGAGCATGAGATAAGGAGGATGTTCTAACTAGATTGTGAATTGAACTGAATGATATGACTATGGAACCTAAGGGTTGTTTTGTCACACTTCCTAACCATGATGTGGTTCCAAAAAAACCAAGAATCGATAGGTCTTAACTGAGATCGAAACATTGATTTTTTAAGACAAGTTTAGAAGTCCAAAATTATTGAAAAATCTTTCTTTTTCTTTTCGTAGTTTTTTTCTTTTTATGCACTTATAAGCATAAGTCTTTGCTAAGTACTAGCAAATGCAAGTATAGGGGGGTGATGACTTTTCATTATATCACCATTATTCTTTAATTTTGCACTTAAGTCCCTTGCTGAAGGCATGTATATAACATTCATTTATACAAAATGATAGAAGATTATACGATTAGGATGTTCATTGTGTTCCCATTATCCCCCACTAGATAAGCTCTCTCTAACCTCGTGTCTAAATATTGTATAAAATATTGTATTTAAATCCAAAATAAAATAATAAAGGAAAGAAAAAAATAGGAATGAAGTGTCAAATACACTGAGTCACCCGATACCTTTGGACCTTATCATTGTAAAGACTTGGTCAACAAGCAATAAAGTAGGGGGATATATGGTAGCTAATTATATAGAAAACATAACCTAACATCCTAATTTTATGGCTCGATAACTACATTTTGGGTCCCATTTTACGTTCTTAATTTTGTACCTCAAATCAATAAACTTTGAATATAAACATTGTACACACAGATACAAGGGAAAATACAAAGAATTTTTCATTCAAAAATCAAAGTACAATGTGCTTGGGACACAAAAAATAAAATGCCACAGGGAAAACTTTACATACCCGTATGTTCTCCATATATATTCAAAGCCCAAATACACCTTTATTGTTCATAAAATTAAATTATCTATTCAGTGAAGGTGGTTTCATCCCATTTGTAATTAAGAGTCTATTAAAATAAGTATGGGATTGAAAGAATCATTGGAATTGATTTGTTACGGGATTGACATTTAGAAGCACCTGAAGTACTAAACAGAATAATTGTCTATATATTTGTGATGCCTTTGACGGTTGTTTCTATCCACTAGGCTGCTTTGACAGTGGTCACTATGGAAAGAAGGTAGAATCCTAGGATTAAGGACCTAAGGGAGAGGAAAAGTGGACGTCAGAGGTCAGCGAGAAGCATGTACGGCATGGTTGAGACTGCTTTATATTTTTAGAAGTTGGGTTTTAGGCCCACATTGTACAATATACTTGTATATAATATCCAATATATTTATCTTTGTTTTTTGTTATCTTATATTTTTATATATTTGGAAATATTATTCAAAATACATGTAAATGATAAAATTAGAATAAAACCATGAATGATGCATTAAAATAAATATAGTTATATAATATATAGGTAAAATATACCTATAATACACCTTTGTAATATATGCACATAATTATCAACGTATATAAATACACTTAATAATCACAATAAAAATATATATTTAAATAAAGTAAAATATAGATATTTTGTATATGAAATAATAAATTATAAAATACAAAATAAATAAAAATACATAATATACATGTATATATATCTATGTATATACATGTAAATGTTAATATATAATAAATAGCCTAGTATAAATAAACAAAATGCCCTAAAAATACAACATAAAATCACAACTAATTTAAATTTTTTGAAAAAAAATAATCAAATGGTTTACAATTTTTAATCGAATTAATAAGGGAATTATTTCCCAAGACTCCCTTGTTGGTTCATGTGGACCAACCAAGACCTAACATTAATTGATCAGGTAGTCAACTATACGCCCTTCTTCTCCACCTTTTCAGAATACTCGTGACCTCTGACATTAATTCACCAAGTCAACACAATGAGTTGCAAGACTTTCACAATTATGTTATCAATTTTATTTGTTGAATAAGTGATTAGCCAAGAATGTTTGAGGGAGAGGATCGTACGCTACACACAAGGCGAGAGCGAAGTCATTGAAGTGATCTCTCCACATGAACAACTTACTAAAG
Organism: Ottelia alismoides; assembly: GCA_037367405.1. Taxonomy (NCBI): domain Eukaryota; kingdom Viridiplantae; phylum Streptophyta; class Magnoliopsida; order Alismatales; family Hydrocharitaceae; genus Ottelia; species Ottelia alismoides. The sequence continues at coordinate 157,106 of JAZKJV010003037.1, forward strand.
CATTAATTAACCACAAAATAATATCAAGAAATAAATAAGTAGATGTGAATCAAAATTCACTATACCCCCACAAACAAATGTGTATAGCGACAAGCAGAGTAGGATGTCGAACACAGGGGTGCAAGCTAGTGTAGAATGCATATTATTTATAAATTATTAATGAATAAATAATATGGGGATATTTTGTAAACTTTTTTACTTAGTGAAAAAATTAATTAATTTCTAGGATTTAAATTAAATAAAGGAATTCCCTTTTATTTTCTATAATTTTCAGATTTCTAATTTCTTTTCATTTTCATAAGATAATATAAAAGTATGAAAATAATTATATATATATATATAATATTGAGTGATGTAAATATAAATACAATTAAAATAATCAAAACATGCAAAATAATATGGTTTTGTGTTTTTTATATTTTTTAATGTTTTTATTATTTTCAAAAAAATGTCTCATTTTTATGTATTTTCAATATCAAAAAAAATATCTCATTTTTTTGTATTTTCAATATAAAAAAATTAAAAACAGTGACCTTTTAAACAGACCGAATGTTTAAAGGTGTTAAAGGTGTAAAATAATTGGAAAATTCCTTAAAAATATTTTCATTGGTGATATATGATGTAAAGAAAAATTAATGATAGAAATAAATAACTTTTTTTATATTGTTGAAGTCTTTTTATAATTTTTATTATTACCGTGGAGATTTTTACTTTTTTATGATTTTATTTTTTAATTTTTAGGGATTTTTGTATGGAATTACAAGATACAATGATAAACAAATGTTGTTTTTGGAATTTATAAAAATTATTTATAACATTTTGGAATTTTTAGGCAAACAAGGAATAAACCATGCTATATTGATTTCTTATAAATAGGAAAAATGCAAAATCAAAATTAAAATTGTGAAAGATCAATCAAGCATGCACATAATCCTATTTTGAATAATTCATGGAGCATGGATGTTGTTTATAAACATTAGACAAACAAGCACTAAAACACCTTAAACTATCGAAGGTACATTTGCAACTAAAATACTATACAGGGAAGAACACACAAATTACCAAAAAGTTTATATATTTCTCAAGAGCATACTCAGTTTCTGTACTCCTTTGATTGATTCCAAATCGTCCATAGAGCCAATTCATCAGTATCTGAAATACGAATGGCATTCCTACTTTTCCATCTTTTTTTTCTCTTTAAGTATAGTCTATCTACAAATAAAGTAAGCAATCCTTCTCCTTTTTGATATACGTAGCACCTTAGTGGCACAACCTTATAACCAACATCTTTGGCCTTAAGAATTTCTTCGCTATAAAATACACCCAAGAACTGAGAAAATAGAATAGTCCGGATGGCTTGTCTAGTAGAACTCTCTTGCCTCCTTTCTTGCTTGAACCTCTTCTTTAATTAACTATATAAAATAATTTGGGTTTTTTTATACATCTATTTTCATATCAATTTATTGTCTTTCGACGATTACCATTAAAGATCTCCGCTTTCCTCTTTGAGATCGCACCCTATTTTGTACTCAGGATGGAGTTGAAGCTCTCTTATTTGAAAATTATTTTGCGAATGAAGATCGGGCTACCAAACTCCTATGTTGGGTCCCTATATATATTACTATGAACTCCGGGTTGGGTTTCTCAACTTGGTATATATAGGAGCACACCCCTAAGTCGCCCACATGAGGTAAGCTGGCACGGACCCATAAGAGAATAATTATAAAAACTAGGAGGTCTATGGAATTTATATACAATTATTTACATGACCAAAAATAAAATAAATAATGTAAAGGGGTCTATACAATTTACCCCTTATTTTGCACGATCCAACGGCTCGAAATGATTTACTTATGCACATTGAACAGTGGATATTCCACCTTACCTATTCGCCTTTGGATGCTTGAGATCAGATCGAGCTCTTGATCGAATGATGGATGGATGCCCGGATCAAACTATGATTGTACCTCCTAGGCTGAAGGCCCCCATCGGACGCTTCGAAGGGCTTCATTTTGAACTTGGAAAAGCTATGAGGGGCTAGCTTCTTTAATCATGAAGATCTCAAGCCGTCGAGCTCCTCCCGAGCTATTGAAGGACTCTGCACATGGATGACAAAGATCTGCAGTTGTTGGCATCATTAGATGGATTCGAGCCTCAATGGGTAGGTGCCTGGAGCGCTAGAAGAAATGGGGCACCTGGGAGGTATGTGCATGTTCAGAATCGATCCTTCTAGGATTCAGTTGTGCTTTTCCATGCAGAGGAAAGTTTAGGGCCTCGAGGAGATTTGCCTCAAGTCGTTTTGAAGCTATTGCACATAGAAAATGAGCGGGATGGGGGAAATCCGTCGAATGATAGAGATTGAGCTATGATTATGGATCAGGTTGGACCAAGAAGTGGAATGGGTGTTTAACTCGATGAGAATGGAAATGGGAGTGGTAGATGGGTTCAACATATTTGATTGACAATGAAAAATGGATTGAGTAGTGAGCTCCGACAATTGAAATATTTGAAGTTTAAACTAAACCTATGATATGATTACGAGATAAAATGCAAAAATTGAAATGCTAAGAATAAACCTATCTAAAAATGTGTAAAAGGCACAACTCAAAATGGGTTTTCACTATGGGAAGAGGCAACTGGTGCGCCACCTTCGGTACAACTATCCTTCTCTTACGTCCACTCCAAAACTTCAGGGGATCCACTACTTTCACCATCATACTGATGAATGTCTATTTCACCACATCTATTAATTTTGACCATTAAACCCCAACTAAATGCATGTAAATATAATTATTTTGAACAAAATAGTGTTTATTATTTACTGTATAAAATACTGCTATTAATGCAAAAATATAAGAATAGAGAAAAGAAAAGAAAAAAGTATCAAGTGCGAAGGACACTGAATTACCCTAGCCCGTAAGACTCAGTCATCATGATGAAGCTGACAAAGAATAAAGTAGGGGAGATAGTGCAGATAAATTATATAGAAATCACATCCAAAATCTCATTTTTAATTCTTCAATAATTCACTTTAGGGACCCATTTTATTATCTATTATTTATACATCAAATTAACAAACTTTGTACATAAAAGTTGTACATAAAAATACATAGAAAATACACAAAATTTGTTTCACTTTCAATAATACAGATTGTGCATTCTACCCTACAAATAAAAAGCCAAAACCCACCAATATCTTCTCCATATGGACTTAAAATGCATCAAAATAACTTTAATTGTATATAACATTTTATTAGATAATTAATGAAGGTGGAGTCATTTATTTTGGAATTAAGATGCAAAAGTTATATTTTCGACACCTATTGTACCACATACCTGAATAAAATATTCATTTTATTTATTCTTAATATTTTTATTATTTTATATTTTAATAGTTTTGTGAATATTATTTATAGTGTATGTCCATAGTTAGGATACAAAAAAACATAAAAATTATAATAAATTCAAATAGTATGCAATTATATACATACTGTACATATACCTTTATATTTTGTAACTGTATTTATTTAAATATATAAATAACATCAAAAAATAAAATAAAAATGTATTTTAGTACACTTAAATGCGTTATAGATATATAACATATGTGCATAAAAATAATAAAACATAAAATACAAAATAAATATGTATTATACAAAATATATATAAATATACTTATAAGTATACTTGTAAATATAGAACTCTAAAAAATAAGCTAGAAAAATTAAATTAAAATTGAAATTAAATATTACATAAAGTAATAAACATTTTTTATAATCTAAAATAAATAAAATTATTCAGTATTATTTATTGCTTTTTCGCAATTTTCAGGATTCCCTTTTTCAGGTTAGTCTACGTGGACAAATCAGAAGGCTTTCATTGTTGACTTGGGTCAACTCTTAGACCTAGGTGGCCTACCTGTCTGACTGAGAAGACCTTAAATCTTCTCCCTCATTTCAAGGGTGATCAATCACTCACATCGAATCGATTTTGATGAAACCTCTTAGTGGATCAACTCTAATCCATACCCTAATGTCTAAACTTGTGTATATATCCCTGATTCCTTGTTATCCATCGGTCAATAGTGGTCTATCACATTGTTTATAAATAGAACCTCTTCCCTTAAAACTCAATTTTGACTACTTTTCAAGCATTGAAACACTTCGTCGTGTGTGTGTGTGTTCTTGTTGATAGAGAGCGCATCCCCCATGGTCGAGGTGGTGATAGGAGGAGAGGAGGCGATCCAAGGTGGAGCTCTGGAGATACCTCTGCTCCGTGGTTTCCAGGTATCAATTGCACCCTTTTTTATCCATTTCTAATTAGATTAAATCTTAGCCTTCATGTTTCTGCGTTTTATTTCATCATTACAAATGTAGTTAAGCTTAAAATCCAATCAAATCGATAGTCGGAGCTCCCATCTTTGGCTTTATTCTGCCTTGTTTTCGGCTGAATCTAACTCCCTCGACACCCTCACACACCTGAATTGCCCCAGATTCAATCCATCGATTATCCCTACATTGCCTTCGCCAGAGCACCTCCACCTTCCCTCATGTCACCACGAAATCCAACAATAAAGCTGAGGCATGATCTCCCATTCCTTGCAAACCTTCCAATCTAACTTCTAGGTTTGGAAGGGAGCATCTGAGCCCCATTTGAAGATAAGAAAGAGCCTTGTGCTCCATGTCGCAGCATAGCCCCATCGATGGGCTCTGGACCATTCTAGGATGACCACTCAATGGAGACCACACCCAGGATCCATTAGAACTTCTTAACAAGAACAAAGATCGTAGGCATGAGAAGCATCGATCCCAGGTTTGGGAGGAATAAGACTCTTCCATATGCTTTCAAGCACTCTCTTCAATGTCCGATCAATGTCAAAAGGGTAAGTGAGTAGCAGTCATCGGATTTTAGAGTCACGAACATTAGATCCCCTCTGGTATCTAATCTCAACCGTCCACGATTGAAGCGTCATCACTTGAGGAGAAGCTGATGCGAGTCAAGTAAGAACATAAGAATTGTCAGCCCTGCAAGCCATTTTGTGGGGTAATTGCATATTTAACCACTGTTTTATTTTATTTATATATAGTCTTGTAAATATAATTTTCAGTGAAAATAAATGCAGTCATTTTATTTGGAACCCCTTAGCTTTTCTTATATTTACATCTATGTCCACACTATAATATCTCACGTGGACCCCACCCATGAGGTGGGAAATTCACATTGGTATACCATAGATTTAGTTATAATTGTAAAATTATCGATAAATCAAATATCAGTTATAATGTTTTGGGAAACTAGCATATAAACCCTTGCCTTATATTTTATTTGCAAATATGTCCATGCTAGTTTAAATACTTTTGTGCTTAATTGTCTAGTTTTTATAAATACATCTATGCTCCAAAAATTATAGAAAAATTGCATAAGGTACTTGAATGCATGCTCTTTAAAGCTAGGTAATTTGTTTTGCATTGTATGCACATTTCCCTATTTATTAAAAATAAAAAGAGCACTTTTTCTCCCCGTTTGCATTTAAATTTCAAAGAAAATATAAAATCATGTTTATAAATTCCAAAACAAATAACATCTATTTAATTATATGTTTTATAATTCCAGACCAAAAATCTCTAAATTTTAAAAAGGAAAATTATAACAAAATTGAAAAGCTTTAAAATTCTTTGAAAAAATAACAATTCATCAAAAATGTCAAAAATATTAGTTTCGATTTGATACTTTTATTTATACATATTACGCTATATTAAAATTAGATTTGAAAAATTTTAACTATATATATCATTGTTAAATTCCAAAATAATTTGGTGTATTTATTTAGTCTTTATTTTAGGATATTTTGGATTCTATAAAAACCTAAAAATAGAAAAAAATACTTGAAAAATAATAAAAATGGTAAAGATTTATGAAAAACACAAACATTTTATTTTGCAAATTTCAATTATTTTGACTATAGTTATGATTATAATATCCCATATTGTATTATATATGTATATAAAATTTATATTAGTACTAACTATTATGAAGACCTTATATATATTTCTGAAACCCATATATATATATATATATATATATATATATATATATATAAACATGGCTATACTGCTTAATATTATTTGATTTTGTATTTTTCTAATATATATCTTATATCATATATGTGTTATCTTATATATTTATTCCTATACATATATATTTATAATCTTATATATTATTAAAATTAAAAAGAAAATATAAAAAAATATAAAAAAATATAAAAAATGATAAAAAATCAAATGAAAAATTAAAAACCAAAAACCAATGCAATAAGACAAGGAGAATATTTGTGTACATAATTCACCTTTATTACAAATAAACATTAGCCTACCGTACTTGCTCTAAGTGGTTCAACATCTACATGCTTACACATTTAAAAATTTGTTTGTAGAGTAAAATAAAATGTACTTCACATTTGTGTTATTCATTGATTAATTCATATGTTGTTGGTACTTGTTGATTAGTCACTTGGTCACTGTGAGTGGTCGCCATGTCGAATGCGCTCCCACCTTGAGTGGAGTGCAAGCCCCTACTTACTTGATCAAGTTTTGCTCTATCAGGTATGTACATGACCAAGGATCAAGATATTAAGGGTTTGAAAAGGCACCAAATCGGAGGAAGGAGGTGAGAGGTTTAATTTATAAACATGGTGACTGACCCTTATTGACCAATGATATACAAGAGTTCTGGGCTCTGTACAATAGTTTTCGGGTACTGGCATGCATTTGAGTTGATCAAAGGTTGATTTGTGTGAAGATTCGATTGAAAATAAGCTAGGGGGCTCCATGAAAAAATGGCTGGAAATTGGGGAGTTGACGTTTGCATGCGCATAAGAGAGAGGGGGTAGGTTACCGGAGGTCAACAAATGTAAGCTCTTGGTTGATCTAGGTGGACCAACTAGGAAAAAGAGAAGAGGAAATTACTTATAAAATCATTAACAAATAATAAATGATTTAATTTTAGGTTATCAAATACAAATGCTTATTATTTTATGTAGTACGTGATTATATTTTTATTTATTTGAGAGGTAATTTATTATAAGTTATTATTTACAGGTATAATCATAGGTATATTTACTTGTATATTACGTAATTCATTTTTATTTTGCATAGATTTTATTATTTTATACACATAATTTATATATTTAGAAATTTTTTAATACACATAAAGAGATTTTTATTTTATTTTTTTAAGTTCTATCTGTACTTAAATAAACATTTGTCACTTAATATATAGGTATATATATAATTTATCTATGTATTCAATATAATTTATTTATTTTTACACATTTTTAATGGTTTTATTTCACCATCATTAAGCACATGTACTATAAGTAATATTTATGAAATTATATGAATATAAAATTATGAAGAATCGAAATAATAAATGAAACAAATATTTTAATCAGGTATATTAACCAATAGGGCTCCAAAACCTAACTTCTAAATCTTGATTCCAAATTAAATGATTCCACCTTCATTAGATACATAATAAAAGGTTATATACAATTAAAGGATATTTTAATGAATTTTGAGTTCGTATGGAGAAGATATGGGTCTGGGAAGTTTGGATTTTAGATTTTTATTCTTAGTGTAGAATGCACAATATGTATTATTTTCATGTAAAATCAATTTTGTAATTTTTTGTATATATTTTATCCACAACTTTCATGTACAAAGTTTATTAATTTTTTGTATAAATGATAAAGAATAAAGTGGGTCCAAAAAAGGATCATTAAAGACTAAAAATGAAGATTTTTATTGTGTTTTTAGCCCATTTCTCCCCTTACATTATTCCTTGTTGAGCAAATAAATTATTGACTTGGTCTTAGGGTTTAGGGTCATAAAAGACCTTTTGCATTTTATTTATTTTCATTTCTTCTTTTATTCTTTTATTTTGGTATTTATTATTATATTTTATTTATTAAATATAGTATAAATAATTAATGTTATTTTGTACAAGTTAATCTCGTTTGGATGCATTTAACTAGGGATTGAAAGCCAAAATTAAATAATAAAGGTGATAAAATGGAGGTTCATCACATCCCTATACTTGCCTTTTTATTCCCTAGTAAACACATATGCTCGTGCATGCATAAAAAACAATGGAAAAAAAAGAAAGTGGATTGATTTTAACTTTTAAACTTTCCTTCATAAAATTGAAGTACAGAGATCCGTCAGACCTTTGGAAATAAAGTTTGGTCGGAACCTTGTTGGGAAATGAATTTGGAACACAACAACCTCTGAGACTTACAAGACACTGCCCAAGTCTCCTCAATTGCCAGGTCAGAACAAGTCGATGCCATACGTAGTCCTTTTGACTACGAGACTACCTTATACAATATCAATGATATATAGCTCCTCTTAACTGAAGTAGTAAAAGTCAGTCTTCTCCAACTTGATGGCCCTAATTCCCCAATCCAACAACTATTTCCTCAAGAAGTGGGGTATTTCCATCTAAGTTCAAGTACAACTGGCTCAAGATGAGGATGTGGAGAAGAGAATGGATAGTAGCTAGTGTAGCTACCTATCTTAGGCTACTTGACCATTGTAGCCATGTCATTCAGCTACAGAACCACAAAGATATGACTTTGAAGCTCAAGTTTTATTATTAAATGTATAAATATAAACATAGTCCAATAGGAATTGATTTTTCTTTGAAATTTCTCTTATATTCTTTTTGGTGTTTTTTATTTTACATTTTTTAATACTATATACAACCTCATTTACATATCAACTCGTTTTCACCTGAACCAATAGATTATCCCCATATTGAAACATTATTGCAACCCTCAACTTCTGTCATAAGACATCATGGCCATTTGATTGGGTTGGGGTACAATGGCCACAAATATGTGACTTCCAATGTTTCTGTTGGCTTGTGTCTCATGCCAGCATATCCATCATTCTACCGCATCAACTGGGTTGAGCAAAGTGCAACGTGCATGTGTGCAAGCTAGGGCATTATCAACAAGAGTCTTACATGTGTTCCATACTGTTATACTTTGGCATTAAAGGTGACAATGAAGGAAGGGATGAATCTGCATTTCATCTTGTTTATTCATTTATCTTAGCTTAAAATTCCTTATAAAATACCTTTTTATATCAATAAATTCATCTTCTTACTAACCAGCATCCTTATGTATGTATTGTATGTTTGGAGGGCCTGTTGTGTTCGACAAATCAAATCCGATAATCATTGTATCAACATTTCTCTTGGCTCTCACCAATCAACTTACGTGACAATTTCAACAATTAACACACAACAATAATTAAGCAATTTATGTAGGTCAGCTAAAATATATTATACGCTTGAAGAACGTGTATAGATGACAAGCAGTAAGGTCAATGCACAAAGGAGATCATGAGGTAGAGCAACAAAAATGAATAGAAAACTTAGGTATTCTTGTATTTTTAATTTCTAATGTTTTTTGGGTTTTAATTTGGTTATACCTTTTTATGTTTTTTTTGCAAAATTTTTTATTTAATTTAAAGATAAAATATAATATTATATATAGATACACTATATATAAATGGAAAAAGTTTTTTTCCGATTTTTGAAATATTAGAAATTGACTTAAAATTTCATAATTAATATATTTTGAGTTTTACATAATTTCCTCGATTTTGTTAATTTCGGAATACATTTTGATAATTTTTATAGGTTTTTTAAATATGAAAAAACATAAAATAAATAAAATTGTAAATGAAAGAACTTGAAATGGGGTTAATAATTATCTACCGAATCATATTGATCCCTATTTTAATTTTGCTAAATACTTGATCTGAATAAAATTCAAGACTTATAAAAAATATTTGTATCATTATCTTTTTTTGTAAATTTTAAGAAATTTTACATGTTTTTCTTAATTTTGTTCATTTTAGGAGTTTGCTTTAATATTAATATCAAATACCTAGTCAGAAAATAAAAGATATCGAAATAATGAAATCAGATTTTTTCAAAATTTTTTGTAGCTTTAATGGATTTTTAAAAGGTAAATAGGATAAAATTGCAATGTTTTTGAATTTTTATAAATGGGAAATAAATTTTAATTGCCTTATGAAAAATATATATGAGGTAACATGGTTCTAGACACTTAAGGTAATTTTCCTATAATTTTTATATGAAAAATGCTAATATTAATATTTACTCTACATATATAAAAATAAAGATGTAAAGCAAGGACAAGTTGCGATTTCCATAAAGTATTAGATTATTTAATAATACTTCAAAGAAGTCTAGGTGCATACATAAGATATGCCCACAATTAAAAGCAATATGCATACTAGCATGGTTATAAATGCTAATATTCAGAATAATACGACTAAGCGTGCAAATTCTCCAAAAAATATATCAACATATATTAAAAAGTTCTCAGACCAAAGAAGTACACAACACTCCCTCAAGTGCACAAGCATGTGAGATGACGTGGAATGGACTAAAGTGGAAATATATGAAAGCTTGGGGATATTAGTGTAAATATTATAGAAGTTTTACAACATTAGAGCAATGTTTATATAGTAAATAATAAATACAAAAGAGGATAGGAAAGGTTTCAAAATAACCCTCATCGCATGCGGGTGGATGACTTTGGTGGATTCACTAATCGATGTAGACGACCAAGATATGCGTAAACTGGTTCACCGATGGATGCCTCTGATCAGATCTCGGAGTTGAATTAATGACTGAGCTAGATCGAGATCCAACAAATAGGGTCACAACTGGAGCGTTGTCTTAGATAGAATGATCCCTGCTCCACACGAAGAATAAGGAAGAAATGTGTACCTGACCTATTTTCCTCTATCGGATCTCGCAACTATCTCATTGGATGCGGCTCGGAGATGGATCTATGGCTCCCTAGATTTTATGCGAAGCTCCTGGTGCCTTCAGATTAGTTTAAATGTCATTGTGATGAGATATGGAGCCCAAGATGACCTAACCTATTTGGAGCATGAGCCAGACTTGTTCCCTCTCGTATGCTTTCCTCTAGGGTATAGACATGCACCAATAATCTCAGGGCTCAAATATGGTTGTACTCAACCATTGTGCGACACAAAATAAATTGGAATATAATTGGGATGAGGAGCTTCAGGCTATGGTAGGAGATGAAGCTTGAGGATCCGATCTGTGCAAGATCAGGGGACCTAGGTGATAAGAATGACGGAAAGGCGTAAGGATAAGATGTGGAGATGAACAATGGGAGGAGTGATGAGTTTTGACAGAGGATAGAGGCATGGAGCACGAGCGCTCCAAGCGTAATGATTTTTAGGATTTTTGGAATTAGTAAAAATTAAAATAAATTAAACATGCATCTTTTCTAGGAATCAAAATGCGAAGGAAATGCACTGAAGAACTGGGCCTCACCTGCTCGAGAATAGGGAGATAGAACCTAGTGCTAGTGCTCAAGTTGGTGTGGTTGAATCGCCTCCGTCCAATCACCTCATCACAGTGAAAAAACAGATAACACCATCTTTCAAGAAGGTGACCTCTTAGCTACAATCAAAGGGGCTAAATGGCATATATGAGTGATTATATTTTCAAAATGGATGGAGGATAAATTTTATACTATGTTGCCCTAGAGAGGATATTCACCTAGGTTTTTGGGTGGAATTAAGGGTTGACTGGCTTCGACTCTTGATTTGCGTGAAGGATTAGAGGTAGGCAAAGAAATGACAAGAATAGATCAAGGTTAGAAAACATCTATATCGATCAGGAAAATTTGGCGAAATGGGGAAAAACACGGAACACACAAAATCCAAGAAGAGAATTGACCGAGGTCAACACGGATCACTCCATGATTGGTCCACATCAGACACTACAAGACAAAACAATAATAAAATTAGTAAGAAAAAAATAAATAACAAAAGAGTTTACTATTTTTTTCTCAAAAAATGAAAGTTGTTTCTTATTTACATACAATTGTGAGGTGATTTTTATTTATTTATATTTACCTATTTATTAGGTGTTATAGGTTTTACAAGTATACTTATAGGTTTAAATACCTTTGATTTGTGTATTTAATGTTTTTTGTATTTCATATTTTATTATTATGAAAAAATAATTTATAAATTTATAATAGATTAAAATATGTATTTACAATTTCTTATTTTATTTTTCTGAGTTTATTTATAAATGTAAATAAATTTGGTTATGTATAATATAGGTATAATGTACCCCTGTAATTTATGGCATTATTTATTTTAATGAATTTTTAATGGTTTTATTTTATGTCTATATTTTAAAATGTTTCAAATAATATTTACAAGTATTTAAAAAATAAAAAAGTTACAAATATAAACAATGAATAAATTGAATAATATATTCCGATATAAGGTACAATGGGACCCAAAAAGCCAACTTTTGTGTGTTAACTCCAATCTTTAAGAAAGCAACTTCATTGGTTAGATAATTCAATTTAAAGTATAATAAAGGTGAGTTTCGTGAGTTTTGAGTTCATTCAGAGAACATATTGATCTATGAAGTTTTTTTTACTACTTTTACATATGTGTGTCAGAGTCACATTGTAAATTATTTTCCCTTGAAATTATTTTTTATTGTTCTAAGTATTTTTATGTACATGTTTTGTGTAGAAAATAACTTTCTTTGAGTTTTGTAAGAGTGTTTAAAAATTAGTGTATGTTTGGCTATATATGTAGTGTAGTTGGCACCTAGAGTTTCTAGGTATATGTGTTATTTTGTCTATATTTATTTACCCTTATCTCCCGCTACTTTATTCCTTCTCGATCAAGTTAATATTGACTCAGTCTTGGGGATTAGGATCAGTATATATTTACAATACTTCCTTTTATTTTTCTTTTCTTTCTTTACAGATATTTTGTATTTAACTACATATATAAGCACTATTTATAGTAAACAGTAAATGTCTTAATTTATGCACATTAGATATATTTATATGTATTTGGCTAGGATTTTAAAGATAAAATAACAGAATAAAGGCACATGAATGGGTATTCATCACTTGCTAGTCCCAAGCAAACATTTATTAGGAGAATAAGTGATGCAAAAGAGAAAGAAAATAAAATAAAGAAGGTAGAATGATTATGATTTTTAAACTTTTCCTTACAAAATAAAAGTTTGAAGCTCAGTTAAGACCTTTAGATTATTAGTGTGTTTGGAATCATGTTCATCTTTGGAGTTATGACTCAACAACCCTTAGGTTCTATGTTCTTCTATCCAGTTCAATTCAACAACATGGGTAGAAGCATCCCTTCATACGTATACTCTTGTAACCTTGAAATGACAGATATCATATGTGTGATTTGTGTTGTCTCTTCCCATACAAGTAGTTGAACCATCCAATTGTCTCCTCCTCTAGTAACTCATCATCAAGGAGAAGAATATTTCATTGTAAGTTCAGGTACATGCTAATGCACAACAAATTAAGGGGGATCTAGAAGAAGGGGAGAAGAAGTGGCAATATACTAGTGTAGTCACATTTTCTTGTACAGATCGTCTAGTGTAACCAAGATGCCACAAAGAAGATGGACTTTTTCGGAAGCTCAAGATTTTTGGAATTTTCGGTATAGGCTTCTTTTTTGTTATTATTTATTTTCACACCTGATTCATAAATAATATATTGTTATTACCATGTTTTGGTAAAATCATGCAAGCAGACCATTCCTCTTCCCAATCTTTATATCAATCTAATCTCCAGTCGTTAGATGTCCATGCTACCAGAGAAACAGTATGTTGAAGTACTAGTTTTGACAATCTCCAAGAATGGTTCCTGAGTCACACTTGACGAAGCGTCCTGCTATAGTCCAGTTTTAGATTTCCAGATCTTTGAACAACCCATTTTGGTTGAGATAAGTGTTGAATGCAAGGTTTCGAGTCAAACCATTTTGTTAAGAATCGTACGGATGACATGAAGGGTTCTCGTTAGTCACATTCAATTGACTCTTGAACACAATATCACATATACTAAAGAATTAAGTCATCATGTCTCAATTCCCTCCCTTAACCAGTTCCTCTAAAATTAAGTAGATTAAGGTCTTGACCAAGCTCTAATCTTATGATTTTATTTGGACTTGTTCAATTGTCAAAATCATTTGGAAAATTACTTGTGCAGTGCAATGGAATATTTTTGTGAAGACATTTTTTGGTTTTGAAATTTTTAAGGATTTCAAAAACATGTTAAATTTTTGGTGGTTTTTTTAAACATTTTACAAAATTTGAAGTATTTCTGAAATTTTGAAAATTATTATGGGATTTTTCATAAAGGTAAAAGACAATGTATTAGTGATATGTGCAAGTTTCATATGAGTATTACTCTTTGCACTTGATTATTGTATACTCGTACACAATATTTTAGAAATATTTACTGAAAATACACAAGTACAAGTTACGGCTAATGTATATACATATATACAACGCCCTAAACTTAGTCCGAACTATGTACTCATAGTGATCAAAGAGCAGAAAGGAAGACATAACTCGTACTATGCATAAAGAAGCCTAAACTACAATGACCCAAAAAATTTGAAGTCGATCGCAACACTATACTTAGGATCAACTAATCCTACATATAACAAACTGTATACAAAGCGGGGATGGTCGAGGATTAGAACATACAAAATCATCACTCCGCCCATCTGCCCCTGTACTTAAGGTAAAGTTGTCGTAAGTATAGATAGAATATCGACAAGTTGGGAGACATGTGAGGAATTCAAAAATGAACACCCGAGTTAGTCAACCACATACTTATTACGGAACATATCCTAAGTATAACAGTGATGAAAGGGATGACTGAGTAAATGAAAGAATAGAAAAAAAGAAAACAAGAAAAAAAAGAAATGATTATTCTTTGAGACTTTATTTGTCTAATCCATCAACACTAGGGAGCTCTTTTTTATATATGTTTTGAATTTTATCAACAATGGACAAGAAAGTACCATTCTCAAGATATGGTTTAAACAGTTGTGTGTTGACTATAAAAGGTTGGATGTCAAATGACTAGCCAAATGTTGCAATTCTACCATTGCCACACAATTTTCACGATGAAAGGTCCTGACCGCTAACACTTCATCTTTCTTGGAAACAATTTAAGCTTTACATCAAACAACCACAATTTTAGACGTGGTTTGAGAGATTTTCTTCTGATGTATTTATCATTCCATTCCTTTACTTTTTATTTGTACGTAAGGTTGTTATCGTATGCAGAGTTTTCTGATTTCCAAAAAATGTTTCATGTCAAGTTTTCTGTTCTTTTCGACTTTATTCTTATTTAGACTGCATACACTAACTACCCATAATGATCTATGAATGAGTTACAAGTGTAAATGACAAGGATTGCCATACAATAGGTGATACATAGAGGTTTATTGTGTGGATCTAAAAATTTTCCTCATGGAGTGCGGAGACAAAGTGTCACTGAGGCAACCCACAAGAAATCCCATGTCAATCAAAAGGTACCCAGGACATAAAATGAATCAATGAATAACAAAAATGTAAAGCACAATTTATTATACTCTACGAATAATACGTATATTGTAAGCATGTAGAGATCGAACCACATAGAGCAAACAATGTAGCCTTAAGGTTTATTGCTATATACACAAATGTCCTTTTTATATGTGTTTTTTTTTAACTTTTCGTTTGATTTTTCTTTTAATACAAACACACACACATATTCTTATTTTTAATGTGGGTTTTTATAGATATGTATATATAAGGGTATACATATGATATGAATATAAGATATAAATTGTATAAATCATAATAAATACAATAAATATATATAAAAATAAGAATTTACAAATAAATATAGCCCTGGCTATACAAAATGTATACTTTTTTTGTATATTTTATAAATATATTTTAAGGTTTTTTTAATCAATATAGTAATAATATAAACCATATATATACAAAACTTTGGGTAATACATTTATAAATACATTTAAAAATAATCAAAATATGAAAATAATTTCTATGTATTTGATATATTTTTTAATGTTTTGTTTTTCTAAGGGTATTTTTTTCTAATTTTTCGGTATTTTTACAGAAAAAACTGTCCCATGACAAGGATTAAATAGACATGCCACATTGTTTTAGGGTTTAAAAATACTAAAAAAGTCAAAATTTTTCAAAACTATTTTTCTTACAGTATAAAATATACAAATAAAATTATCATATGGAAACAAAATTATTTGGAGTTTTTGTTGAATATTTTTACTTTATATGATTTTAGAGTTTTTAAATTTTGTATATTTTTATTTTTTTTGGATTTTTTGGTATGAAGCTATAAAATACTATAAAAAACATATATTTTTTTCGAAAATTTCAAAAACATTTTTTAGTTTTTAGGGATTATGTGATGCAAATAGAAATAAAGAATCTCCTTTCTATTTTTAATAAGTAAGAATTGTGCTAATTGCAAAAACAAATTTGGCGTACAAAAATCAAGAATCTAGTACATTATCCTATTTTTTTTATAATTTTTGGAACGTAGATGATATTTATAAATATTATAGAAACTTGCACAAAAATAAAATACCAATAGGAAACATTTTTTTTCAAATATTAAACAATTTTTATGCATTTCATAACAATAATACAAAATCCCAAGGGTTAAGGTGCAATTTAACCACATATATTTAAATGAAAAACACTTCGTAAGGGCATATTAACAATATGTAAAACATCCAAGCTACACTGTTTAATTTATTCACAAAACTTAGCACATAATATTCAATTTTTTTACTAGTTATAAATACAAAAACCCACTAAGATATATTTGCAAAATTCCCATTTCCATGGGGGGCCCATGTGTGGTGAGCTGGCATCGATGTAAATACAAATACCCGAAAATGTAAGGGGTGCTGTTTAATTTATCCATTTTTATCTACACTTCAGACCTAAAAGTGAATTGCAAATACAAATATACAAAAATGGAAAGGGAATCAATGAAATTTATCCCCATATAGTGTACGGTCGGATGGTTGTGGCAGCACCAGGTAGGCGCCATGTACTCGATCTGTGATTGGGAGCGAGGCATCGCTTCGTTTGGAGTGAATGACCTAGATAAGATTTGGGCCTCGATAACGATCTGACGGCCCATGAGTGGGAAGTAAGAACTTGGAATAACATTTCCCTCTTTGTCCTTTTATGGTGATTTTCTCCCAGTTCCAGCCATCTCGGAGCTTGTTGATGATATCATGACTTTCCTATTAATGACCCGCGTCAAATAGAACCGTCACAAACGTTAAGGGCTTGTTGGGGAGAGTCCTGGAGCTCGGGGAAGATTCGTGTGCTTGGGAACCTACTTTAGTTTCAAAATCGATCCTCTAGGGGTCATTAACGTGCCATACCTACAGAAGAAGACTTGGGGGATCGAGGTGAATCATCTCGATCTAGAATGAAGCTGTTGCCTTAAGAAAAAGAGTGACATGGAGGAGCTCCGACGAGAGGCGGCAAAGGAACTTCATATCGTTGATCCACGGGGGACCGGGTTGGTTTGAAGTGGGGAAAAGATACAACAAGCAAAGGGGAAGGGAATGAGCACGGAAGGTGGATCAGAAGTCAGGGGATCATAATGGAACTTCATCGATGCAGAAAGCTCTGGTCATCTTCAACTTTGAATTTGTGCTAATCTAATTATCTAATGAGAACTAAATGACTGAAATAAACTAACTCAGATTAAATCTACCTAGCAAATGTAAAAGATGCACAACTCGAACCTGTGATTCCAGGAAGAAGGGAGCTTCCCCAAGATGGGTGTCTCAGCAACGGTGGACCACCTCTCTGCCTACTTTCTTCTCGCTGCCACCTCAAGGGTGCTTCTTCTATCACCATGAACACTCTCACGCAAAAGGATCGAGGTTATAGGTCTCAAAGAAGGATCAAATTTAATGAGTAAGAAGGTTGAGGTTATTTATAAACATGGTGATGTTGGCTTATTTGATTAGGGTTTTTGCACGAATCGATAAGTCTCTGACTTTTAAAAGGCACCGACATGATTGAGGGTATATAGTAGAAGGCTTTTCATGAAGGAGTCGAGAAGAGAAAATTAATGAATTGAAGGAGGAAACATGGAGAAAACAAGTTTAATGAAGTTTGACATTCCAAGTGGCTTGAGGTAAGGGAGTTGACTCAAGTCAACTAGGATTTTCTTTTAGTTGGTCTACGTGGACCAACCAGAAAATTTTGAGGCAATAGTATTTGGTAAAATCGATAATAAATTGAAAATTAATTAATGTAAGGGTATAAAAGATGTACATTATTTTGTGTATCATTTAACTACTATTTTTATTTATTTTTTGGAGATATTTATTATGAGTAAGTAATTACATGTATAGTAAGAGTTATATTTACCTCTATATAGCTAATCTTATTATTTTGTATTTTAAACATTTTATTTCATATATTAATTTATATAAGTATATTTTATTTAAATATACACAAATATATTTTTTTTTCATTTTTCAAATGTTATTTGCACCCTTAGATAAATATGGGTATTACTTATATTTGTGTGAGCATAGTATAATCATCTATGTAGTATTGTATATTATTTATTTTAATGCATTTTTATTTGTTTCGATGTATTATAAATATATACATATATTATAAAGAATATTTAAAAATTTATAAAAATAGAAAATATTGAAGAACATAAAGAACAAATATTTTTATAATTTTATTCATGTATATTGTAAAATAAGGGTTCGAAACCTAACTTTTTAAGTGAAACATCCTTCATTAAATAGATAATAAAAGTTTATACACAATTAAAGGTGTTTTTTATGATTTTATGTTTTTATGGAGAAGTTATGGTATGCAAAGTTTGGGTTTTAGATTCTTAGTCAAAGTGTAGAATGAACATTGTATATTATTTTTGATTAAATCAATCTCGTAGTTTCTTTCTATTTTTTCCTACAACTATCAAGTACGAAGTTTATTGATTTGAAATATAAATATTAAATAACAAAATGGGTTCTAAAAATGTAACATAGAAGGCTAGAAATTCGAGTTTTAGTAACTATTTGACCCTTATCTCCCCCTACTTTATTCCTTGTTGGCCCTGGTCTTGGGATTTAGGGTTATAAAATAACTTTGGCATTTTTTTTCTTTTTCCTTCTTTCTTGGTTCTTTAATTTTGGTTTTAAATAATGTATTTTATACAATATTTATACAAATATAATGGATGTTAATTCTTATAAAATAATTATATTTACGTGCATTTACCTAGGGAATGAAGTCCCAAATGAAAAAATAATGGTGATGAGATGGAGATTCATCACCAACTTATGCTTGCCTTTGCTAGTCCCTAGTAAACACTTATGCTTATATGTGCGTAAAATGAATGTAAAGAAAAGAAAAAGAAAGAACATGGAATGATTTTAACTCTTAAACTTGTCTTTACAAAAATCAAAATTTAGATCTTAATGCGGACCTTTAGACATTTACGTTTGGTCGGAAGCTTATGTGAGAATCAGACTTCAAACAAAGAAGCCTTTAAGATCCATAACACTCTGCTGAAGTATCCTCAACAACCATGTTAGAATAAATCAACTCATACGCAAATCTTTATAACTACAAATCTAACTTCGATAGTGTGTGTGCTTTGTCGCTCTCCTTGCTAGAAGCTGTTAAAGTCAATTTCTCAAAATTGGTGACCCTAATTCCCCAATCCAACAACTCTTTAATCAAGAAGTCTGGTATTCCCTTCGAAGTTCAAGTATATCTAGCTCAAGAAGAGGAGATGGGGAGAAGAATGGACAGTAGACAGTGTAGCTACCTACCCTAGGATGCTTGACCAGTGTATCCAAGTCACCTGACCGTAGACTCATAAGAATATGACTTTAAAGATCAACCTTGCTTATTTGCCGATACGAATATATATAGACTCAGGAAGGCACTTTAGTTTCATTGAGGCATTTCTAATTTTCTAGAGTAATATTGCAATATTTTATACAATATACAACATCATTAACATACCCCGTTTTTTCTCTTGAGCAAGTAGACTATTGCCCTTTTGAAACTTTATTACAACCGACAACATCTGTCTTTAAACCTCGTCGCCACTAGATCGGGTTGTTGTACAGTGGTCATAGATATGTGACTTCCGATGTTTCCACCGGCTTGTGTCTCATGTAGGTAAATCCATCCCTCTACCGCTTCAATTTATGTGAGCAATGTGTAAGTTGCAGGTGTGCAAGCTAGGTCATTAGTAACAAGATTCATGCGTGTGTTTCGAAATACTTTACTTAGGCAGTCAAGATGACATTGAACTAATGGTCTCAAAAAATTAAGTCTAGCAAAACATAGGTGCTCAATTCTAGTTCATATAATGTTCATATGATTATGTGGATTTAAGGTCCAACCCAACTCCAATCTTCGAATTTTCATCAAACTTGTTCAACTATCAAAACAATCTAAAACAATGCAAATGTTAAGCATAGTGGAGGAAAATATTTTTATGATGCAATTTTCTGATTTTGAACTTTTTTTATGACTTCTCGAAAAAGGTTTTGCAATTTTTATGAAATTTAAAAAGGATTTTTATCAGTTGTGCTCCTATGAGATATTGTAATATCAATTATGCCCCTCCTTTTTTTGGAATATCAGTTGTGCCATGACCTTCCATTAAAATTCACAGTTCTGCCCTCTGTTAAGGTAAAGTAGGGGCATAACTTATGTTATAAAAGGGCAGAACTATGAATTCATATGATGGTAGGGGTACAACTAATATATAAAAAAGAGAGGGTCATAAGTGATATTGCAATATATCATAGGGGCACAGACGATAAAACCTTATTTAAAAAGATTTGCAAACGTAATGAGATTTTTAATTTTGCAAATATTTAAGGATTATTAAAAACAAAATGGATTTTAGAACAAATGGGATAGGATCGGATATTTACATAGAAATGAATCTTTTTATTTATAAGAATTTGGGTGAAGCATTTTATTGGTTTGGATATACATTGTTTATACAGGATATTTGTTTACTTAAATTATTTACAAAGTTCTCAAAATAATTTGAAAAGATTTTTGCAAAGATTTTTAAAACTTTATTTTGCAAAAAAAATTACAAATATTTTATATGAACATTTCACAAAATTTTGAAAATAATTTTGCAAGGACTTTCAAATTGTATAGAGATTTTTCAGTATATTTTTGCAACAATTTTGTAAACCATTAGCAAATAGATTTTATAAACATTTTATTTCAAACAAAGAAAAGAACATTTTACAAAATTATAAAATTAGAAAATATTTTACAAAATATTTTCCAAACAGTTTTCAAAATATTTTTCAAATAAATTTTCAAACTATTTTTTGGATATTTTGCAAAAACATTTTTAACCTAATCTATTAGTCAATATATACAAAGACTTTGAATGAATTTTATACAAGTGTGTTCCTTACAAATAAATAGTTGTATTTTAGCCGTACATATTGAAAATTTGAATGTATGAGTTATGGATAAAGTATATACAGAGTATTATACGACCCGCCTATACTTCGCTTTGATCTATGTCCTCACAGATCGAAGAGAATAACTCGTACTATGTATAGAAAAGTCTACACTACAATGACTAAAGAATAAGGAATCAATGAATGAGAAGCCAACCCTCTCCCCTATACTTAGGATAAAATAATACGTAGTATAACAGATTGTCTCTTCATGAAGGGAGGGTTGAGGGTATGAATAAACAGATCAATGACTCGTCCAGTCTACCCCTATACTTAGGGTAAAATATCGCTAAGTATAAACCATAATATCAATAATAGAGGAGACAGGTGAAGGAGTAAAGAATCAACAACAGGACACAGTCATCCCTCCGCTATATTCAGGATGAAGCATATCCTATGTATAGCGGTGAATACTTAGAGGACTGAAAGAAAGTATGAGAAGAACGAAAATAAATAGAAGAACATAAAAAAAGAAGAAGAAAAAATGAACACCAAAGGAAATTTTTTTAGGGGCATTATCCGAATCTTTAGATGTTGCTAGAGTTGTAGATGATGCATCTTTGAAGATCACTTAGACTGAATCGACAACGACAAGGAAAGTGTCATGCTCGAGGTAAGGCTTCAGTAGCTGACCATTAATTACGAACATTTGTGTATAAGATGATGACTTTTATATTACAATGATTATGTTGTCACACACTTCTTTTATCATGAATGACCATGTCTATTTACTTTTAATTTTCCTAGTAATATCTCATTTTTGTGTCGAATAACCGAACTTTATGTCCAGTCTCAAAGGTATTTCGTCTAATGTGTCGATCGTACTAGTGTTTAACCTTCTCCTTGTACATCAAGATGTTATCATACGCATGATCTTGGAATTCCAAAAGCATGTTCATATATTTATTGACCACAATTTTGTGTGTCCAAGTTGCAAATATTTATTGACATAATTATTTATGACTTAGTTTGATAGGCACATAGCATGGTTTTCTGTATATAAGATGATAGGGCAACATGTCCAAGGAAGACTTGTAAGCGGTAGTGTATGACAAAAGGACAAAGTTCAGGAGTTGGGACCAATTCTTTCTATTCGACCTGACATGATTCTACAAACTTATCTTGATCTTTCTATTGTATAGTTCTGCCATGTCATTCGTCTGGGGATGATACGAAGAAGCGACTCAATGCTCGAGGTCGTACTCCTTCATTAATTTATTTACATTATTTTTATGAAGTCACTACCACCTTCAAATATTAGAATCTTCGATACCCCGAACTGTGAAATAATGTTCTCTGTCAGAAACTGATAAACTACACAACTATCTATAGCTCGGGTGGGAATAGCTTCAACCCAGCGACTCACGTAATCAACGGCAAGAAGGATGTGTTCAAATCCATGACTATTGGTACAAGGTCCCATGAAATCGATGCACGCAACATCAAATATATCTGAAATATGAATGAATTTCAGGGGCATCAAGACCATAACTTTGTGGGTACCTCCCATTCGTTGACAATCAGTGCAATGATTCATATAAGTTGCAGTATCCTTAAATAATATAGGCCTCCAGAGGCCACACTATAGTGCTTTCGCTGTCGTTTTGTCTCCAAATTGGTGTCCACCAGTTTCAAGTGAGTGATAATGCTCAAGAACACTTTTATGCTCCTCCTATGGGATGCATTGACGCCAAATGAAGTCTCCTCCTTCCTTGAATCACAGCGGATCATCCCATTGGTATATGTAAATGGTGGATAAGAACTTCTCCTTCTTGATCCTCGTCCAATATTATGGGACTACATCAGAAATGACGTAGTTCACAATATCGACATACCAAGGGAGAGACTCCACGTCTAGAATCATTTAGTCAGGGAAAGTATCTGTAATTGGTGCATATCGTAGAGGAGGCCCTTGATGCTGAATTCTGGAATGTTGATCTACTATCATATTTTGAACTCCAAGTTTTACTTTGATTTCTAAATCGAACTCGTGGATGAGAAGTATCCATCTAATCAATCTGGTCTTCACTTCCTTCTGCTATTGTTAGTATCAGATAACAGAGTGGTGAGTGTAAATTGTCACTTTAGATCTAAGAAGATAGGATATGAACTTCTCGAGGGAAAAAATTATGGCAAACTATTAATTTCTGTAACAATGTAGTTGCATTGTGCTTCATCTAATGGTGTAACACCCTTTGTCTTTCCTCTTTCCTAACACACCCAACTACAAAATCTGATGAATGTATCATAATCTCAAAATGTAAAGACCAATTAGGCGGTTGTAGGATGGGAGCCTGAGTGATTAGATCCTTGAGCTTATTAAATGAAAGGAGAACCTGTTGATCAACATGAAACTCAGTCTTCTTGCACATCAGTGAGAGGTTGAGTTATGTCGCTGAAAACTCTGATGAATCTTTAGTTGGAACCTGCATGCCCCAAGAATGACCATGCATTCCTGATCGTTTGAGATGGCTCAAGATTAATGATCATATCCACCTTTGTTTGTCCGACTTCCATGCCATGCTTGGAAGTGCCATGGCTAAGCACAATGCCCTCACTAACCATGAAGTGGCTCTTTTTTCCAAGATAATACGAGTTTGACTTCTTGTATTTTTGAAGTAAGATGTCTAGGTGCTGAAGACAATAATCATAGCTGTCACCATACACGGAGAAGTTTTCCATAAATACCTTGAGAAAATTGTCAACCATATCGGCAAAGATTGCAAGCATACACCTCGGGAATGTAGCAGGTGCGTTGCATAAATAAAAGGGCATTCTCTTGAAAGCGTAAGTGTCGAATGAGCAAGTGAATGTTGTCTTATATTGGTTCTCTATAGAGATTGCCACTTGGTTGTACTCATAATACACTTCAAAAGGTAGAAAAACACTTTGTTAGCCAATCTTTCCAGAACTTGATCAATGAATTGCAAGGGGAAGTGGTCCTTCTAAATTGCAATATTGTGGTGGAGGTAGTCGACACATACATGCCAAGATGTTAATACCTGAGTTGAAATCTTCTCTCCTCTTTTATTTCTAACCATGGTAAGCGAGATTTCTTTGGAACTAAATGCAATGGGCTCGCCCATTTTGAGTCGGAGATGGGAAAAATAAACCCTATGTCACACCATTTCGTGATTTATTTCATGACGTCTCATATGTTATGGTTTAGTCTTCTATGATATTATTTGGATGTCTTGGCATCTTCTTCTAAATAAATGTGTTGTGATCACATAGAAGAATTTACCATGCCGAGGTCTGATACGTGTCAACCAAGTATCTTGCTATTTTTCTCTAGAATCTCTAGTAGTAAGAATTCCTGATCCAGGGCTGACTAGATGTTGATGCTGACTAGATACATGTTTGCTACACCTGCATGAAAAGCATACTGGAGGCTTGCAGAAGGTGTCTTTAATTCTAGTTCGGATAGTGACAGCTTCTCAATAAATTCAAACACTAAGCTGGTGGGTGGATGATCAGACACGATTTTGTAAGTGTTGCTCACCTCTGTCATGAGTGACCTTGTTTATAATGTAGGGAACATATCATCACTAAATTCCTCATGTTCGGACTATCATTAATCTTTTATATCGATGTGTGCATCAGCAAGAAATAATCTGTCTCCTAGTCAACATCGAGCATGCTAAGACTGTGTTTTCCACATCCTTCTTTGGAAAAAAAGGATTTCTTGTACCGATGTGTCATTCAAAGAAAAGTCAATATCTAATATCTCTGAAATAAAAGCACAATCTGTTTCAAATAATTATGCTTGACCTTGATCAGACACGACTTTCAATTCGCTAACCTTGTTTATTGTCACTCTATCATTTTGCAAGCAGAATGGCATCTTCCCAAATCCATAATAAACTATGGCCTCTATAATGGGTAGCAATGGTTGACCAAAAGTAATCGGAGTCAAGAGTAATGGTGCATGGGACTCATTTCAAGGATGAAAAAAATAATAGGAAATTGCATATTATGCACTGTTTTGATAATGTCTTCCAATAATCCTCATGGTTGCTTAATTGATTGATCAACAAAACAAAGGAACATTTGTGTTGACTTTAGTGCACTTAGCACAAAATTTTGTGAGTAATGAGGCATGTATGAGGTTGATTGAAGAGTTGTTATCAAGTAGAGCTCTCTTGAAGACTTGGTAAAGAGTCTTACATCTGATCAATAGCGCTCCTTTATCAGGCTTATTCTCTGGGATGTTGACGATTGATTCCACTATAGCCATGGTGAGAGCTTGCTTCTCTACTATGTTGTATCTGTTATTGCATTTGACCAATAATTGTTTGTACATGCTTCCTTCAAGCCCTTCTTCACGGTGGTCACATATTCCATGGATTTCAACAATGATAACTCAATGGTCAAGTTTTCAAGAATATCCATGACACATGGATCAAAAAATGTATTTTCTATGTTTTGTCATTTTTTCTATTGCTTCAAGGAAAGGAAAATGTACAGAACAAAACTAATAAATACTATTCTTATTTACATCAAAATTCATGTCCACAAAATTTTGTACAATCGGGCTAGAAAAAAGGTGTACATGTTGGAGCTGAAGGTGGACTTCAAAAACTCCTCTCTGCTTTGTCGATTGGTGTTGGATCGATGGTTGTTGTATGCCCCTCTGTGATTGGCACGACTTTGCTTCGACTGTGATCGTATTTTCGGTATTTGTAATTTTTCCTATTTTGTTGATCTTTTTATTTGAGAATGTGGTGGCTGGTAGCCGACTTGGATACTCCGTCTTCTTCTTCCTCACTCGATCATGTTATTGGCATGGTTGATGCATAACATGACGATTCTCCAGATGATGCTTTATTCTTCCTCCTAAAACCGGTAGACAGAGGCAAGGTCTAACCACTCCTATGAGTGACAACATTAGACATGAAAATCACTAACATCTAACTCTACAAACATAGATGAGACTTCACATTCTTACTACTCTTTATGCTTAAAATTATTGGGGCTGGCATTGACCTAGGTCGGAATCAGAGCTTTTACGGTTGTAAGGTTGTCTAGCTTTCACGTCATCTCTACTCATCCCTTTACTAACTGGGTCAAACATTCGAGGCCCAGGTTCACAAGAACTACATTGAGAGGTTCTGCTTGTTGAGCATATTGTGGCTGATGGTGCGAAGAACGAGAAGGGTGTTGCTGATATTGTTGTAGAGGCGGAGAAAGTTGATATTGATGATTGTAATTAGGAGGAGGATACTGTTGATGAGGTGCAGCCGCATACTGATGGTATGATTATGTTGGTGGTGCGACAGTTGCAGGTACTGTTGATAATATCTCCAATTATTGTGGTACTGTGGATACTGGTGGTACTGACATTACTGGTCAAGTTGGACAAATCTCCCTCCTTGATGTTGAAGGAATAGGTGAGAATTTGCAGGTTGGCACTGCTGAGGTCCTCCTGGATGGGCTAGTTGCATTTCATTAGACCAAACAACATTCACCTCTTTAATGAGAGGTAGTGGAGGAGAGAACGAATCATAAGAAGGTTGGGTCTCTAGTTGATTTACCACTAGCTGTTGTTGTTGTAATGCATGGTATAGGGTTTGCACGTAGTTTACATGGGTGTCTCTTCCTTCTTCTTCTCAACAGGGGTCTTGATTGGTGTTGTCACAGACTGCCAAGCATTAATGGAACTTACAACAAATCTAGTTGCTTAGTGATCTCATTTAATTGTCAAGATTGTATGTTCTTTTTTATCATGACTAATTTCTATATATCATGTGATTGCTTCTCGATGATATCAACCTTTGAGAGAAGTCCCCAATGATGTCGAGGTTGGAGCTCTCATCTCTCTCTGCCATATGTGAGTTGACATGTGGATTGGCTTGTGGAGGACATGGGGTTGTTTGTGATATGCGTGAGATATAGAGAGGGTAACATCTCCTTCAACGATTTCTTCAAAGATTTACCATACTACATGTTCATCCTTATTGAAGTGGGATGCCCCATAGGCATCGTCAACTAATCTTTAACTTTCAACATTCAAGCCCTTGAAAAAATATTGGTCCAAGTTGATCCTTGGTATATCATGGAGGGGGACTTTTTCTGCAGATCAGTGAATCTCTTCTAGGCATCATGAATGGACTCGTATGTAGCCTGGGAGAAGTTGCTAATTCGAGATTGCATCTGATTGAGCTTATAGAGAGGGTACAATTTGTGAAGGAACATATACTTAAGTTCCTCATAGGTCATCATGACCTTCCCCACATGGTTGACCTAGCATGGGGCCTTGCCTTGGAGATTGAAGGGAAACACGATCATCTTGACTACACCTAAGGTGGTGTTAAGGTAGTATGTAGTTTGACATATGCGAGAGAAAAACTGTAGGCGAATGTATGTTTCCTCAGTTGTATTCATTTGAATTTGGGGGAGGAGTGGAAGGAACTAAGTCTTCAGTTGTATGTGAGCATGTACCTATGGGTTGCTAATACACTCAGTCATCTGGTTGTCTCCAAGGTTATATATCTCTTCAAGCATAGGTTTAGGGTTTTCATTCCTCGGTTCCTCTTCTTCTTGATCATAATGGGATTTTTCATCCTCTCCTCCTCCCTAGGTTTGTTCCTCATGTCATCCATCATGTCTTAGAATGTAGTTTGCACTAGTTCCTGCTCAGTTAGTTGTTGCAAGATGGCTTGAATGGTAACAAGCAACTGAGAAATCACCTAGTTCTGAATGGGTGCTTGGCCCTACTCTAGCTGTGGTGGCTGTTGTCCTTTCCCTTTACCACGAGGAGGAATTTCTTGATCTGAAGCAGATGAAAGAATCTTTATATTGGGATCCAAGACTGACTTCTATCTGCAATGCAAGAGGTATACCAATCAGACTGCACTTAATCTGAATACGAATTGAATTGATGAATATGGGTCAATCCCAGACAGTCATGAATGGAGTAAAATATGTAGACTAAAATCGACCTCCATTGGCAAATGGCAGAAGTGTGAAAAGAGTGGTCCCGATTTACTATGAAATAGTAGGAGAGTGGAAAGAAATCTAGGAGTATGGAGATCAGTTCACAAGGTACAGTCAAGTCCTTGGGAATCACATCGAATTATTGATGATGCCTATCGATGTAGGTGTCAGCAGAGTCCCGACTAAACTCCGTGGATCAACATCACAGAGGAAAGGGAAAATCAAAGTAGGAAGAAGGATATGATGTTCAATGAGGAATAAAGGGAGTGTAAAATAGTAGAAATGCTAGAAGAGAGCATTGGGTCAAAGAGGATACAGACAATACAAAATTTGCGCAAATGCAGGAGATTTGATTTTTGAACCTTAATCTATATCCATAAAATACACAATACAAAATGGGTTCACCAATTCTACAAGAGTGAATCTGTAAAGATTCAACTATTTTTATCTTTTCATTTTTATAGTTGTTATTTTAGGCATATCTTCTTACAAGTCCTTAGATGTTATCCCTATAGGAGAGAGAGTATTGCTAGAAGAGTACCCCATACTTTTCCTCCTCTTTTGTAACATGTATTCTGCACTTTCTGTGGTCCTTGTAACCCTTCTTGGATTCTTACTCATCCAAAGAATAAGAGGGAGGAAGCTGATAGATGAAACCAATACTTCGAACCTCGCTTTCAACAGAATCACCCGTGAGCGTGCAAGGAGCTAATTGGACGCGGGATGATGGGATAGACAACCCCATGAGGGTGTGACCTAAGCTCAGTACTTGAAACAATGTTTTTGCTATACACAAAGTGAGGACGTCATCATTGATTAGGTGATGCTCATCCATGTATGATAGAAGCGCCAAAACATCGACAATCCAATCGATACACAAGGCAATTACATAGCAGGGTTTTTACTCTAATCCTTAGCAGGTTGCTCTTCACTCATGGGAGGGGTTTTGGTTCCCTCCTAAGATTCCTGCAAAAAATGAGGGCATAGTGAACCCTTTAAATGATATCCATTTAATAATCGAGATTTTGCGAGGGACAAAATATGTTCTCACAAAGAGAAGACAAAGTTTCTCTAGGCACCGCTGACAAAACCCCGATAAATCAATAATTAACCCACAATAAGAATTATGCTTTGAAAAACAAAATTTGTGGAGTTAAAATTTATTATAACTCTACAATAGATGTGTATAGTATGCAAGTTTGTAGAGGTCGAGTACGAGGAGTAAACAGGAGAATAGTCCAACTGAATGCAAAAATGTGTGCTTCCTGTTCTCTATATATTTTATATGGGTTTTAAATTCAAAATTTTTTAATTTTAATTTAACTTTTTAATTGTTTTTAATTTTGTAGTTTCAAATTTTCTTTCTATATTTTTTTGATTTTTATTTGCTTTTTTTATAATATGTAATATATAATACATATGGATATGTATAATATAGACTAATATAGATATAAATATAACTATAAATAAATAAAAACTATAGAATTAAATATTTTTAATTTTCAATGTTTTTTACTATTTTTAAAACATTTTAAGGATTTCCCCCATTTTTTATAGTTTTTTAAAGTAAAAACTATTACTAACCAGGGATTAAATTAATAGGAAAACTTGAAATGGAAATTAAAAAAATAGTGAATAATATCCAAAATTTTCTAATTCAATTTTAATAGATAAATAATTATATAATGAAATGATAGTTTTGCAGTTTTTAAGATTTTTATATTATTATAAAGGTTTTGGGGGCTTTTTAATCTTTTAAGAGTTTTTTTTATTTTTACTGGTTTTTCAAGGGAAGGTTCAAAATATTTAAACAAAAATATTTGGAGGAATTTTTAAAAATGTTTTATATTTCTTTGTAATTTATACTACAAACATGGAATATTTGTGCTCTTTTCAATTTTTAATAAATACTTAAAAATACTAAATTGCAAATCTAAAAGTAAGGTGATATAATATATTGCAGCAGGAGATTTATCCCATTTTTTCAGTAATTTTTGGTGCTCATTCACTATGATTAATAAAACATAAGAAATGCATAAAAAATCCATGAAAGGGAAGAGGCATATATGTAATCAAAATAAAGATCAGGGGCCTTTATGCAATTTGCACCAAATTGTATAATTAAACTTAAAAATTGTTGGGGCGAAACAAAATACAAGAAGTCTCAGGGGCTCATATGCAAAATGTCACCTAACGTGGAATGACATGTGAGGTGACCTGGCATGGACCAATTTACAATAGTAAATAATGAATGGGTTTTACTGCAATTTTCATCGAGATTTTTAAACTAAAAATATAACTCACAGGACGAAAGTAGAAATAAAAAAATCGGTGAGAACATGTTGAAAATTACACTAAATGTGCGTGATCCAACGATTGCAAGCATGCCACTTATCCACGTGTTGCACCCACATATCACGATTATGGTTCACAAATGATGGTCACCATTAGAAATATGACTTATATCGAACAGTGATGGCTCATGAGATCCGGTGGTGGCTAGCATGTTTGGGAGGCCGTTATTAATCCAACAACAAAGAGGAGTGGTGGATGAATAGAGAAGAAGCCTCGCCCGAGGGAGATTGACATCATTTGATGCTCCAAAATGGCCTGGAAGGAAACTGGCATCTTCCTTTGTCTTCTGTATTCTTAACAAGGGGGTTCGATGACCATTGGAGCATGACTACTCGGTTGGAGATGCTGGGATGCTCCAGCGGTCGTTGGAGAGCGGCGAAATAACTTCCAGATGATGTTATAGCGTCGAGGGAAAACTGCCCCGACCATGTAGTGGGGGAAATGGATCATGGTGAGGTGGATCAACGGCGTCTCATGAGGCAGGAAAGGTGGGACAACCCTATATTTCTCCAGGAAGGAACATGATGAAGGGAAATATGAGGGTAAGAAGTGGAGGTGGTCAGATTGGTTGGAAACAAGCGTGGGCATAGTGGAAGGTTTCCGGAGGTCTCTCTCTAACAAACTACGTGTCGATTAAATCGAGCTATGACACATAATAAAACCTGAATTTTATTGCATAGAATAAAAATAAATCATAACAACTAACTCGAAAACATTAAAATGGACATTGAGTGGTTGTTGAGCCACGAGATGACCTCACGATCGATGGTGGCCAGAGATAAGCAGATGTCACCCTTTACCATGCCAAACTCCATTGGTGAAGGGATGGAGAGGTTCTTGTCACTGACCTCAGTCCAAAGCACACCAAAAGGGGAGGGAAAATATTGTTAGAGAGGATTCAAAAATAAAAAATGGGGATAGGTGTGCTTATGTACAAGGTGAAGAAATGGTTGGGAAGATCAAGGATGGATGGACAAATCGACGGTCTTGCATCGATTGGAGGAAAAAGATGAACGTGGGTCTGACGCTAGTTCTTACAACCCTTGGACCTTGGTAAAAGAGCTGACTGAGGTCAATCAAAGGTGAAACCTGGTTGGTCCACGTAGACCAAGGTAAAAGCAGATGAAAAATTATTTAGAAATTTGAAATCAAATAATAAATGATTTTGTTCCAGTTTAAAAAAAATATTTATTATTTTCTAAATTATTTTATATGATTTTTATTTATTTTTTATATTATTTATTACGAGTATATTTTCAGGGTTATTTCATAGGTATATTCATCTATGTTTTAAATATTAATTTTTCTATTTTCTATTTTTTATTTCATTACTTTATTTTCTTATTGTATAAAATTATAAAATATTTTGATATACAAAAATATATTTTTATTGTATTTTTCC
This sequence comes from Ottelia alismoides, assembly GCA_037367405.1. NCBI lineage: Eukaryota > Viridiplantae > Streptophyta > Magnoliopsida > Alismatales > Hydrocharitaceae > Ottelia > Ottelia alismoides. Next base: position 189,278 of record JAZKJV010003037.1, read on the forward strand.
TGAAATAATAGTTACACTTGATTGAATTTATGTGTATATTATATATCTATATGTATTGTATATTCATCTATGTATTTCAATACATTATTTTATTTTAATATTTTATTTATGATCTTATTATGTTCTAAATATTGACATATTTTACAAGTAATATTTGCAAAATCGTAAAAATATAGAATTATGAAAATAATAAATAATAAATAAATTGAATATTTTATTCATGTATATTGTATAATAGGGGTCCAAAACCTAATATTTACACCTTAACTCCAAAAATATGAAACCACCTTCATTACAACGCTTATAAATGTTATATACAATTAAAGTGATTTTGATACCTTTTGAGTCATTATTCAGGAGATGTGGGTCTGAGAATGTGGGATTTTGTCTTTTTATTTAGACTATAAAATGTACACCGTATATTATTTTTCCATGAAATCAATTTTGTATTTTTCTATATAATATTCTCTTTAGTTTTATGTATGAAGATTCTTTGTTTGATTTATAGGAAATATATAATAAAATAAGTGCCAACAATTTATTTATGATGAACAAATAAATGGGATTTTTAATGTATTAGTGGCCGTTATCTCCCCATAGTTTATTCCATGTCGACCCAGTCATGAAGATGCCTAGGTCTTGGGGTTCGGGGTCAAAAAATACATTTGGTATTTTATTCATATTCTTTTCTTTGTTATACATTTGGTTCTTTGTTTAAGGTCAAAATGATAGAATAAAGGTGATGAAAGGGAGATTAATCACCATTACAGATTTTAGTTAAAGTCGAAGTTTATTTAGCAGTCCCCTAGTTTTAGATTTTTGGGTTTTCACTTTTATTAATATTGTGTATACAAGTTCCTAACGCTTTAGTAGATTCTCATATATGTCCTATTTGCTTAAAATGAAAGGGAGATAACGAAAAAGTCGTGCAAGTCGACTAGATGATGGAAATCTCATCATTGAATCTTATGTTGCATGCATAGTTATATGACTTATAGTGCTTCCCAGCTCTCTCCATGTGGTATGCAAAATAAAATTTTCAAACCTATATACATGGCAGTGTGCAATTGACAAAATGGCCCTACAAAGTACTTCTATTAATCGTGCATACCGACATGTCAACTTATCAGCAAGGAACCCGAGAGTTCGGTCTTGGATATATCTCGATGCCCGCCACAACGGTTCCTCCTACCAATGTATTATTCCTCTCTCAGCACGTGGGTTCAAGTCCAAATATATAATAATTATTAATTATACTAGAACCAAGTGTAAGAGACTAAAACACATAATTCTTGTTTGGGTTTGGACGTAATTACCGATACAAGCAGTCCTAAAGTCTAAGGGTTCTATATATACAAAATAAATAAAAAGAAAGGCAGAAAACTCAAACATCGGAAAATAAAGAAAAATAAAGATGACAAACGTGAAAAATCCCTGACAATACCCCCATGTGAACAATCACCTGGGCTATGGTCCCATTAAGTAATCTCCAAGTCCCGTATTATTACGAATAATAATGAATCACTCTCTCTCACAAAAATCCTAAACTACAAATCTCTGCTAATTTTCCTATTTGTCATGTTTGCTGCCTCTCATACTTGTCATGGCAAGAAGACCAGTCTCAACAAATCTCAACCGCATCGACCTCCTAAGAAGTCGTCCTCACGTAGCCGACCCACGAATTACGCAAAACATGTGATGTATTAGCATAAATAATGAAATAATTTGTATACGAGTGAATAAGATCTATAAATATATACATGTAAATGAAAGCAATAAAATCTATCTCCAAGAAAATTTAAATAAAAGAACATTTATGCACAGATTTGGCTATGACCATTTTCTCCCTGGTAACAACGCCATTTGATACATAGAAATTTATCGTAATGGTCTCAAAATTATCCCCACAGAGTTAGAAGAGAATGTATCGCTGAGGTGACCCACAAGAAATCCCAAGTCAATTAATAAGTACCCACAATGAATCAATGAGTATTAAATTATGGAGCACAATTTTTATACTTTACAAAGTTGATGTATAGCAAGTAAGCATGTAGAGGTCGAACAACATATAGCAAACAAGGTAGCCTTAAGGATTATTGTTAATTACTATGTACACAAAGGTCCTTTTTCTATGTGGTTTTTTTTATTTTAAATTTTTTATTTATTTTTTATTTTATATATACATATATATCTATATATTCTTATTTTTAATATGGGTGTCTTATAGATATATAAGGGTATATAATATATGTATATAAGATATAAGTTGTATAAATCATAATAAGTATAATATATATTATATATTATAAAGTACTAATGTGATTATATAATATTTATATACATTTTATTGTTTCTAAAATATTCATAAAGTCTCTATAAATATTATACAAATACTATTTATAGACAAAAGTAATCAAAATTTGCAAAAACAAAATTTGTATTTGATATATTTTTCTAATATTTTTTTGATTTTAAGGATATTTTTGCCTGGTTTTATGTATTTTTGAAGTCAACATTTTCCAAAAATAGGGATTAAAAAATGGCTGCATTGTTTGAAGTTTGAAAATGCTAAAGAAAGTTAAATATTCTGAAACAATTTTTCTGATGTAAAAATATAAATAAAATTATCAAACATAGACAAATATTTTTGTAGTTTTTACTGAATTTTTATTTTTTATAGGATTTTGGATCTTTTTCCTTTTCTATTTTTTATTGGTTTAGTTAGAAACAAAAAAATATTGTAATAAATGAAATGCAATTGATTCAGAATTTTCAAATAGGTTTTATAAATTTTAGTGATATTTTAGAGAAACTAGAAACAAAGCATGCTCTTTTTTTCAGAAATAGGTAATAAGTAAAATTTAAAAATAAAATATAGCTTAAAAATCTAACATATAGGTACATTTTCCAATTTTTTTTAAAATTTATAAAGCATATATGATATTTATAAAAATTTTAGAAACATGCATAAAAATGAAATACTAGCAGGGACCGTTTTGCAAATATTAAAATGTTTTCGTGCATTTTAGAACTCTAATGCAAAACTCCATGGGTTAAAGTTAAATATATATATATATATATATATATATATTAAAAACACATGGCAGGGGCATGTTCACTATATGTAAATCATCCGAGGTCCACCGTGCAATTTATCCACAAAATTTGGCTTGTAATAATTTTTTTTAGGAATAATTATAAATACAAAAACCTATGATGGCATAGTTGTAAAATTCCAACCTCCTGTAGGTGGTCCATGTGAGGTGAGCTGGCACAGATACAAATACAAATACCCACAAATGTTAGGGGTGCTATACAGTTTATCCATCTGTATTTACAATTCAGACCTTAAATTTAATACCAAATCGAAATAAACAAATGTGGCAGGGGCATCAGTGACATTTACCACCATATAGCGCACAATAGTCAATTGTTGTGGCACCACGTAGGTGCCCCTTATTCTATCTACGACTAGGAATGGGGCGTCACTTCGTATGGAGTGAATGTCTCAAATAACATATGGGCCTTGATAAGTATTTGACGACTCTGGAGTTTGAAGGAAGAACATGGAAGAACACTTCCTTGCCTAAAATTCGATCATCATTTTCTCCTGGTTTCGGCTATCTAGGAGCTTGTTAACAATATCTGGATATTCCTGGAGACGGATAAACGTCAAAGGGTTCCATCAGAATGGTTTGGGTCGTTTTGGGGAGAGACTTGGAGCTTGGGGAAGAACTTGGTGCACGTGAATCTCCTTCAGTTCTAGAATCGATCGTCTAGGGTGTTTATTGGTGTGTCGAACATGCAGAAAAATACTCAGGGGCTCGAGGTGAATCACCTCGATCCGTAATGAAGTTGTTGTGTGAAGAAAATGAGAGAGATGGTTGAGCTCCGAGAAGAGGCAGCATGTGAGCTCCAACCTGGATGGTTTGAACTACATAAAAGATGAAGCAGGATAAGGGGATGGGGATTAGCACAGAAGGTAAGACAGACTGGGCGGAGTCACGATGGAACATGGCCAGAGCAGAGAGCTCCGAGACTTTTAATTTATAACAATCTAATAATAAAAAAACTAGATGACATAGGTAGACTAAATTAGATTAAAACTACATAAGAAATGTAAAATATACGCAGCTCGCACCTGGGATTCTAGAGAGCCAGAGACGGGTGTCTCGATGGAGGTGGACCACCTCTCCTCCTCCTTTCTCCTCGTCGACACCATGGGGATGCTCCTGCTGTTACCAAGAACACTATCACGTAGAATGATTGGGATTATAGGGCTCAAATAATGATAAAAATCAAGAAGGAAGAAGGTTGAAGTTGTTTAGAGACATGGCAAGGAGGGCTTATTTGATTAGGATTTTCGCAGGAATCGATGAATCTCTTACTTTGAAAAGGCACCGACGTGATTGAGGGTAGGTCACATAAGGTTTTTTGTGAAGGAATTGAGAAGAAAGAAACCAATGGATGAAAAGTGGAAATTGGTAAAAGAAGGGTTGAATAATGCCTGACATTTTAGGTAGTAGGAGGCAGGGGAGTTGACTAAAGTCAAGTGGGAATAGCTTCTGATCGGTCCACGTGAACTGACTAGAAAACTCTGAGGGGAAAAAATATTTGTAAAATTGACAATAAATGTATAATAAAATAATTAAATTTTGGATATAAAATAAAATATGTTTTTTATTTTATGTTTTATTTACATACTATTTTTCGTTTTTTATGAAGCTATTTATTTTGAATTAGTATTTACATGTATAGTTATAGTAATATTTACATATATATATATAACTTATTTTATTTTGTATTTTCAATTTTAATATTTTGTATACTTAATTTATTAATTTATATATTGTTTAGATATACACAAATATATTTTTATTGTATTTTTCTTATTTTATTTTTTACACTTAAATAAATACATGTGCTAATTATATATGTATAAGTATAATATAATCATCTATGTGGTTTTGTATATTATTTTAATGTATTTTTATTATTTGTATTGTATTATAAATATGTACATATATTATAAAGAATATTTACAAAATTAGAAAATATAAAATATGGATGAATATAAAGAATAAATAAATTATTATCTTATTAAGGTATAGTGCACAATGGGGGTTCAAAACCTAACTTCTCATCTTAACTCCATATTAAATGAAACAACCTTCATTCAATAGTTAATTAAAAGTTATATACAATTAAAGGTGATTTTGGTGCATTTTGAGTTTTTATGGAGAAGTCATGGGTATGTGAAATTTGATGTTTGGATTCTTATTCAGAGTGTAGAATGAACATTGTATATAATTTTTAGTTGAAATTAAATTTGTATTTTTCTTTGTATTTCTATCAACAATTATATGTACAATGTTTATTAATTGGAGGTATAATTACTAAAGAATAAAACGGGTCCCAAATTCTTTATATAGAAGGCAAGAAATTAGTGGTTTTATTGTGTGTGACACGTATCTCCCCCTACTTTATTCCCTGTTAACCCAGTCATCATTATACCTAGATCTCGAGGTTTCAGGTCATTAAATACCTTTGGATTTTATTTCTTTTTATTTTCTTTATTCTTTAGTTTTTGATTTATGTAATGTATTTTGTATAATATTTATACAATGAATATTGGATGTTAATTCTTGCAAAATAATGATATCACATGCACAACCAAGGAATGAAGGTTAAAATGCTGGAATAAAGATGATGAAATGGAGATTCATCACCAAGATGTAGATACACGTGCCTAAAGGAGACTTGTACGTAGTATGGTAGGCTTGAATAACTGAATTAGCCAACTGTTACCAGTTTATTTCTGTCAAGACATACATGTTTCTACATGATTATATTGATCTCCTTATTTGAACTAAGCCATTCATTTGCGGGCGGTAGGGAGAAGCGACATGATATGCAATGCCATATTCCTTTATAAGCTTCTTGACCTCTTTGTTTATGAAATGTCTTCTACTATCTAATATTAGTACTTAAGAATCCCGAACAACAAAATGATGTTATCTTTGATAAACTAACAAACCATTTGTTTGTCTGCACTTTAAGCGGGGATTGCCTCCATCCATGGACTAACGTAATCGATAGTGGTCAAGATGTACCCAAACCTAGACTATTAAAAAATGGGCCAATGAAAAAGATACCTCGTGCATAAAAGGAATTTGATATTTTAATATCCTTGTATGTAATGGTATATTGGGAGCTGATGTCGCCACCCATCTTCATATAGTCAGTGGATCCTTCGACATATTCTATAGCATATCTGAAAAGACTTGGAAACCAGAGGCTGCATTGAAACACTTTGGCTGATGTCTACTTTCTAGAATGGTGTCCACCAGACTCTACATTGTTATAATGGTTTGGGACACTTGTGTACTCCTCCTCAGGAATGCATATTCGCCTAATACAATATGTACCTTCACGAAATAGGTATGGATACTCCCAAAAGTGAAGATGTATGTCGGACATAAACTTGTCCACTTCCAGCTTTAGCAAATCTTGTTGGATGTTATTATAGACAAAGTAGTTTATTATATTGGTGTACCAAGGGAGCGAAGTGACTGAATATATGGCTTCATCTGGGAAGGTTTTAGTGATTGGCACAATATCCTCATCAGGAGTCTCTAATTTAGCTATTCTGGAAAGATGATCTACAAGAACATTTTTAGATCTGGTCTTATCTTATAACTCTAAGTCAAACTCTTAGAGTTGAAGGATATAGAGAAGTAACTATGGCATTTGATCCTTCTTGATCTGTAAGTATTGTACGACATAATGGTTACTGTATACGATCACTATGGATCCAAGCAAATGAGACCTCGATTTTTCCAATGCAAAAAAATATTGCTAGCAGTCCTTTTTATGTAACAGTGTAATTCCTATGGGAGTCATTCAGAGTCTGCTAGCATAATAAATTGTAAATGACCACCCATCATTTTGTTGTCCCAACATAGCCCCAATAACATAATGGGACACACCTGTCATGATCTCGAATGGAAGAGACCAATAAGGGGGTTGTAAGACAACATCCTGGTGATTATTTCCTTCAATTGCTCAAAGCATGGAGCACTTTGTCATCTACAATAAATTTGGTGTCCTTTCCGAGAAGCTATGTTAACAATCATGCAATCTTGCCAAAACCTTTTATGAAACTTTTGTAGAAACTGGCATGCCCTAAAATGTCTAGACTTGTTTTAAATAAGTATGCGTCTCAAGTTTCGATATTACTTCCACCTTGGTCGGGTCAACCTCCATGCCTGACATGGAGATAACATGATCCAACACAATCTCCTCAGTAACTGTGAAGTGACTCTTCTCCCAAGAGCACAAGATTAACCTCACAAAACCACTGAAGTACTCTATCTAAATATGTCAAGAACTAATCAAATTTATCTCCGTAGATCGGAAATTCATCCATTAATACATCAAGAAAACTGTCCACCATACCGGAAAATACAACTAGCATAGATCTCTGAAATATAGCAGAGACATTACAAAATCCGAATAGCATGCGTCAGAAAGCATACGTCCTAAATGGATAGGTAAATATGGCTTTCTATTAGTCTTCAAATGATATTTCAACTTGCTTGTATCCAGAATATTATATAAGAAAAAGAAATATTCCTTTGCAACAACTCTTTTGACTATTTGGTCAATGAAGGTCGAAGGGAAGTCATCTTTCTTGGTTACCAAGAAGTTGGTATTCTAGCCAGAATCTCCTCTCTTTTGTCATTCGTTACAATATAGACCATCAATTTCTTAAGAACCATATGTAATGGATTTACCCATTTTGAGTTTGAGATGAGATAGATAAAGCCTACATCGCACCGGTTCCTAATATGTTTAACACAACCTCCTGATGGTTTGGGTTCAACTGACGTAGAAACTCATAAGAAATCCTTTAGTCATCTTATAAATAGATGTGGCGTGAGCACAATGAAGAGTTTATCCCATAGAGATCCAAAATTTTCTAGTCAATTGCCCTGTGGTTTCATTCTCGAACCTCGAGAAAACAAGATTCTTGGTCCGCGATCAGCTAACAATTGATGATGATCAGGAACATATTTTCCTCACCTACAAGGAAGGTGTACTTCATCGATGAAGGTAACATTTACAGCTCTGGAGGGTTCTGAGTTGACTCTATGGCAACTTTAGCTACTATTGTCAGTGTAAGATCTAGAGGCAGTGCGCTATCCACCTAAAGTTTGCTGGCTCCAAAGACAAGACATCTGAAAGACTTGTAAGGAATTCATCTTGCTTTAATGGGGATGGGTTTATTTCAATTAGTTCAACTATCTCAGATAGCCCATAATCGAAGACCTCATCTTCAAGGACATCAGTAAATTGGACTATGCTTTCTAGTGCGTCCTCCTCGGAGAGGAATTGCTGGGTTTCAATATTATCCAAAAATAATGATGTCTCTCTTATTTCTTCTAAGAAGTCAAAATCTTTTGTTTCCTTCTAAATCGTCTCACCCCATCTAACACGAACTCTGCAAGCTTTGGCACTTTAATCTTTTCAATCAGGGCTTTATTGCTATTGATGAGAAAGGTTATCTTTCTAGTGCTATAGTCAATCACTTCTTTGACCATTCGTAGGAATGGTAAACCCAAGATGATCGAGTTAAGAAGAGATATGCCAAGGTTTCCATATCAAGGAATATAAAGACTACAGGGAATTGGATCCCCCGAATTCTAATTATTACAACCTCAAAAATACCCCTTGGTTGCTTCATTGATATGACCACAAGTTGCATAATCTTTCTTGCAGATTTAAGTTTCCCTAACCCAAATTCTATGAGCAGTTATGTAAGCATCAGATCAATGCATGATATGCTGCAAGGAGTATCCTTTCACACTATTGGTTTGACATCTCACATTTGATGAGAGGTGCTCCTGTGTCATTCTTGCTTGGGAGGTTGTTGATAACATTAATAGTTCCAAAGTTATATTATATTTTTCTGATCATCAATGTCTACTTTTGCAATGTCGAAGCGTTATGGTACATGCCTCCTTTACTCCTTTCTTCATTACTGGCATGTAGTCTATGGCTTTGAGCAAGTATAATGTTTTAAAATAATTCCACAATGATGAGAACAGACAAGGTTGTTTTTTAATTTTTTATGGTTTTTAGTTTCAAAGTATCAAGAAATGGAATGTGAATATCATCAAAGTTATCATTTTCTTCCAATATAGTGTTCTTATGTATATATGGATGATTGAGCATAGTGCAATCAAATAAAACAAAAGTTAAAATAAATGTAGGAAATTCAACAATGTCGACTTGCACTACATCGGCTGGTGAAAATGGCTTCTCCTAGGTTGCGTCAGCATGACCTTGGTTCTTATTGCTTGATTTTTAATTTTACACATTTTTTTTCTTTTTGGTGATGTTGGTTGTGCTACTTCTCCATCTTCCTCTTAGGATCCAGAGTTAAACACTGGCTCAGCTGCTGGAGATGAAGACTAGCCCATAGAAACTAGACCTTTCCCCTTAGTTGAAGAAATCTACCACTCCTAAGATTAGCAACATTAGATAACATAAGAGAATTTATACCATACTCAGGAGGTGGTATTGCACTATGGTACACATGCTCCTTTGTCCAGATGTTTTTGAGGTTTGCATCAACCTACACACGAATGATTATCTTTGCGGTAGTGAGGTCATCAATCTTCTCTCTCATCTCATTATTAGATGAGCCAAGCAATATAAGGCATGGTTCACCGAAATGGCCTCTGAAGCGTCTACAATAGTGAGAGATGAAGCTTCTTGTACTATGATTGTTGCGGGTAGTACTCATGTCGATGAGTAGGGAATTACTGTTGTTGGTAATGAAGAGAAGAGAAGTAGTTCTGATATCGAGCGGTCGTGTCCAACCATTGTTTATAAGTATGGTTGGTGATGTGCCAACTGCTGGTACTGATGATGTATTCTCTAGTTGTTGCCTTGTTGCATAAAGTAGTTGAGTTGCGGGTGTTGGAAGTTACATCCACCCTATTGAGGAATGAAAGGTCGGATAGAGATGATCGGACCCTTAGGTTGTCCTCCAAGATGGGTCAGAGAATACTCATTGCCCTACACATCATTAAACTCTTGAATCTCTAGAGATGATATATAGAAAGGCTAGGGATAACTCGATGGATTTGGATGGTACACTACCATCTACTGCTGTCTGCACGTAGTACACTTACTAAACATGCTGGACGATTAGTGATTCTGATGATTAGATGGCTCCTTCTTATCTTCAGACTGCTAGGTTGGTTCCTTCACAAACTGACAGGCATGGATGGTTCTGACCAAAAGCTCAAGCAGCTTGGAAATTTGATCAGTCATGTGCATTGACTTGTATATCTGTTTGATCATTTGTATCTTATAAATGTCTTATAATCGTTTCTCGATGATATCAAATTTAGAGAGATGGTTCCCAATGATGCTTAGGTTGGAAATCATATCAATATCTTTGTTATGGTACGATGCCACATTCACAAGCTTGTACGGGATTGACGAGACTTTTTGAAACACACATGATGAAGATAAGGTGGCTGGTCCCTTAACCATATCCTCATAGATCTTCCATAAGGCATCTTTGTTCTTGTTAAAACGTGATCCTCCGTATTCAGCATCCATGAGCTGTTGGATTTCCTGGTGAAAGCTCTTGATGAAGTTCTAGGCCAGGCCGGTCTTTGGCAGTTCATGATAGGGGCACTTCTGCATAAGATCTTTGAATCTATCCCACACCTCATGAAATGATTTGTGGGAACTTTAGGAGAAGTTGGAGATCAATGCTCGAATTTGGTTCAGATGACCTAATGGATAGTATTTAAGTTGGAAGGCATAATTGAGCTCCTCCCAGGTCATCACAACCTTCAGGTGATTAATCTAGTAAAATTCCTATCTTGATGGCTGAAATGGATGGTGGTCATCTTTACTACCTCCAAAGAAATGTTGGGGTAGTGCATTATGCTACAAATCTGGTTAAATTATTGTACTTGAATGCATGGCTCATCATTGTTGTTTCCATGGAAGATTGACAAAAGAGAGAGCAATGATGGTTTCAACTCGAATTGTCCGTGGATCATAGGTTTTAGGATCCACACAGTAACATGACTAGAGCCATGGATGTATGTCTCCTTCAGAGTTGGTTTGGGTTTCTCAACTCTCTCCTCTCCTCCATGGGTTCCGGTAGGATGGTCATCTTCATTTCCATCGTGATGTTCTTCATTATCCCCATCTAATCTTTCTCTGTCCAACCTCATCTCTTTAGGATCTCTATAAATACAACTTGGGCAAGTGCCTAGACTATCAACTGTTATGGAATGGCCTAGATCGATTTTTGCAACTTAGTGTTGACCTCCTAGTCCACTCTCTCATTAGAAGTTGTTCCCTTATCTCGTCTCCTGGGAGACATCTCAATATTTAACTATATCTCGGGCTCTTGATTGGGTGAAGAATCTGCATTGGGATATAAGAACCGATCAATCCTTAGAAAAGAAGGAGCTTGTTAGAGATGAGATTCTGTGTCGAATAATGGATTTATTAGTGAAAGAAAAGTAGTACGAGGGGCAAGATCGAGACTAGGGTTGTATCCATCCTCGAAGCGAATTAAGACTGGGGATCCTAGAGAGAAATCCACAAGGTCCAAACTAAAATATCACTCATCACCTTTCATTATTGAAGATGTCGATATCTGAGAATCGATTGAGGTGTTTGCATTGTAGGTGTTTGCAAGATCATAACAAAACCATCATGCATGCGACATCTCGGGAGTCAAAAAGTCGTGGATAATGAAGTAGATGATGGGAATGATATTCAATAGGGATTGAGAAAAGAAGGTTCAAAATGATCAAGTCGAGAAGAAGAAGTGAAAATAAAAGTGTGATATGAAAGACACAAAGGTGTGATATTTTTGATTTTTGACATATTTAAAACTAATCAATTAAACTACAAAACAAGATATCTGTGGATTGATGGTCGTTGATCCCTTCACCAAAACATTGCTACATACCTTCCTCCACCTCTCCATGCCCCTACTTCTCACCAACCTCTTCCTCCTCGCAAGCAAGATCTCTACTTTTTTGGCCAAAACTCATTCCTATAAATCTCCATCGTGACCCCTTATCTTTTTTATCCCCATTCATAACTTGTAACCCCAATTGGATATCAGGGTAGTCAGATGTCGGTCACGACTTTATCCTCCCCTCATCGATGTCGAAAAGGGATAGAATCAATGTAATCCATGTTCACAAGACACCCTCTAGGAAAACTTCTTCTTGCTCAGGGTACATCCTATTGAGCTAAAGGTTATTGCATTTCTTTCTAGTCGTTTAGATTTATATTTAATTTCACTAATTAGTTGGTAGTTTCATTAAATTTTTAAAATCAAAATCATTGCAGCACTGGGCTTCAGTCCCAAACCTATCATCCCTCCACTATATTAACACGTCCTTCCACCTCATTATCCTTCCCCATCGCCTACTCCATTGAATCCCCTTGTTTACTCCTGGTTCTTGAATAGATTGAGCACGAATTCGAGTTCCCTCCTCCGTTGTTGCTAGAGCTCCATCACCTCTCCATACCTTTGTGTATCCATCTTCAAAAGTGGGTCAGCTACAACCCTCTCATTGCCCTTATCATTTTTTTGCAGGAATGAAGACCCCACATCAAAGTGGAGCATGAATCAAAGCTCTAAACAGAGCTCCCTGTGGCCTAAACCTTCCATCTCTCTCCAATGGAGCTCGGATCTCAATGAGACATCTTGCAGGTTTGCACAAGCTTTAGGAAGCTCGGGGATCCCACATCTACAAAAGAAGAGGTCGGGATATCGATATAATTAAGATTGAAGATCATGGGAGCTTTGTTCTTGAGATGTTATTTGTGAACCCTTGAGTATCTTAAGATCAAGACTCCGACCTAGATTTAATCTAGGCCGTTGAATCCAAAGAGAAGCGAAGAGTCCCGTAATTGTCCATCAAGTCACGTAGAGCATCCAAAGCCATCCAATGCACGCCTTGGAGGGGTAATATTATTAGTAACTCCTATGCCTTCTCTGTTTATATGTTAGTCCTGTAAATATTAAATCAAACTTTAAAAGTATTGGAAAATTTGCAGGACGCCCTACACCTTCTTATTAATTACACTTGGGTCAAGTACCATCTCATCTCACGTGAACCATTATGTGAGTCAAGCAATTTACAGGAAACCCCTAATGGCTTTGTGTATTTATATTTGGTACTTAAATTTTGTATAATAGTGCTAAAACTATGGTATATTTTGCATATAAGCACTAAAACTTATTTTTTTCCTAAAATATCCTTCCGATGCATTGCATTTTTTTGTAATTTTATATTGATAAAGTAGCTCCCATACTTGGAAAATTACGAAAAGATAGCAGACGGTGCTCCATTTTATTTGTGTTCATGCCATATTATTATATTAGCATTTTTCTTGCTTTTATCCATTTAATAAAAATAATTTAGGAGTTATTTATTCCCTATTTAACAGAAGGATATGGTGATATCCTTAAGTGCATCATGGAAGTATCTTAAGTGCATCATGGAAGTATGACGATCGCATCCTTTGCGATCGGGAGCGACTAGTCGTAGTAGTTGCTTCGAGAAGAAAAATTTAAAAACAAATCATGCGACGAAACCACGTGATCCCAAAACACTTCTCAAATCATTTCATCTATACCACGAACAAGTATTAGGATTACATCTTGAAGCGTGGTTGCGATCAAATCTCTAAATGAAGAGACCTCTTGTCTCAAGTTCGATCTAGCAGAGGAGACGCTTGCGAGTGCAATGATGAAACGCGCGCTTCTCGCAATCCATGTTGATGATCCAAGCGATAAACCCCTAATCTGGACATAAGAGATCCTATGTGTTCTTCACGAGTGAGATGCACTGAAGTAGATGAAAATTCACAAGCAAGCAATCCAGCAGCATAACGACGATGTTGCCATGATGACGACTCTCTCTAGGGCATCATGTTAGATGACCACAAGAGAGACAGGGGGAGATGGCTTGTAGAGAGAGAGAGAGACGGAGGGAGAACATATGGATGTTGTCTCTTAAAGTTGTAACTTGATGAGCATGGGGTGCATCTTCTTATATAGTATTTAGAAATCCATGGATCACAATCCATGGAATACACAAAATCAATGGACAAGATTGATTTCTACTTTTTTTAATGGACAAGATTTCATTGTAAAAAACCACAATAATTAATTTAATTTAGATTAAATATATATTGATAAATAAATATAAATTAATCCTAAAATTAAATCAATCGAATATGGAGATAATGGAATGGAGATTACATCACCCTTTCCTAAAGGAAGTTGGTGACAATCTTATGTAATCTCATGAGATTACATTATTCCATAGAAATCTCCAATATTTACGACAACACTTATTGTAAATTATTTGACGAAAAAAATTCATAATTATTTTGTGAATATTGCAATCTTGCCATTGTAAAATAGTGAATCATATTCACAACAAAAAATAAAATGTGATTTACATTTTCAATTAATTATCCAATGTGGATCTCATTCACACAAATAATCAATCAACAAATATAAATCATAATATTCTTTATCTAATACATTATAAATCAAATTAATAACATATATGAATAATTTAGATATTTCTATCCACATTATTCGTATCCAAGATAATAAAATCATATTTAATCATCTTGGATTTGTATTCTCACGTGCCAAAATAATATGGATCACATTCATGTTATTGACATCTTTCGATAATTAAATCACATTTAATTTTCTTAGATAGCACTCCTTATAAAATGAATCGGATTCATATTATTCATGATAACAAAATCACATTTATGTATTAACTTTCTCAATGATTGGATATATAGTATCAATGATGAAATTGTCCTGAACTCTTTCAAGAATAATGTGCTTTCTCTACGTATACTTGGGGATAAGAATAGGGTGATTGTATTGTTCCACATATAGTGACTTGGATATTGATATCACATCCCAAATCAAGATCTTATTGATCTCTCATAGATGCTTGATTAAATCAAGACCGTAAACCTAATCTTCTTATTCCATCTGAATCACATTCAGATCACTTTCAAACATTTGGACCGAGATTAGATTACTTCTCAACTGAGAGGAGTCAATAAAATCTAGACTCGTTTCATCATTCCTTTGGAATGGAAGAGTCATGGTTATACAATTGTTTATGATCACATCACCCTCTAGTATTCCCAATACATGTACATCCTGCATATTGGAAGACCTGGAATAAACCCGAAGTATTAGATATATTTTAACTCTCTTCTTCTGGATTTTATCATTAAGTTTCTCATTTTTCATTGGGAGCCAATATCGATCATATACTATCGAACAACATATATCATACCCAGGTGTTCATCATATACTTTCCAAAAGTATATATCAAGCCTACAAATTCAGTCAAGCTTTCAAAGCAAGATTACCTTGACTAGAATTTGTTTCTTCTCGATATCTCTTGAGTGAGCTCATGTCTTTTGGTTCATTAAATGAACATGTATGATCGCTTCGAGAGATCGTATTACTCAAATGCCCTTGGATGCACACATGTATAAACATTGGATAGGTCATCAACCTATGGGCCCGCCAAATGTACGTACTCAGACATATAGTGACACATCAATCTCTGGTCAGAGGATGCATGCATATATCGTGAAAGCATATGACATAGGAATTTGGTTATCTTTATCTCATTATGTCAACTATGTCACCTAACTTATCTAACACTGCCAAATCTCTATTCCTATGCAGAGGACCTACATCACAAGGTCGGTTAAATATCAACCTTTCGAGAAAGGATTGCCATCTCTCTCTCAAACTAGAGATCCTCTCTTAATAATCATTTGAGGGTGTTGGATGAGTTATCAATCTAACTCTTTAGATTTTCATCCAAGCACCAACCTCTATGATTCAATAACTGAATAAAGAAATTTTATGATCATTAAGATGTTCATGGTACATAATCCTATTGTACTAAGGGACCTTTTATGCAAAATACTTACTCTTTATTTCAGATCAGGGGATTATATTCACAATAATATTTATGGCATAATGGCTCGTTGTTGGCTCGCATGTCCATCATTAACTCTAAAAATACAAAAATATAAAAACTTTTAAAATTTATACAAAATTATAAATTATAAATCACTATATAAAATAACTCCATGGTAAAAATCATAAAAATATAAAAACAACATAAAAATTGAATAACACTTATATGCTTATAAAAATTGGTGAAGTTTTACAAAAGGAAAAAAATAACCTTTTATTTTATATTTTCTTTAGATTATGTAACTTATATTAAAATTTGTTTTGGGGAATTTTGAACTTATTACCTATTTTTATAACCCAAAAACATTCAGCCAATTCATTTGTTCCCCTATTTTGTTATTTTAAATCAGTTAAAAATGACAAAAAATTAGCAAAATTTACAAGAAGATATACAAAAATAGAGAAAAATACAATAATGCAAAAACATTTATTTGAAAAATTTGAGTATATATAGCTATATTTATAAATATAAAACCTTGTATTGTCCATATATAAAATATACTACTTATTATTATTTTTTATTAGTTGATAGGGGGTGTTTGGTGGGTGATGAAGCGCTAAATGCATGTATTAATAGGGATCCATTGTAGCACGGGCACTTAGCCGTCCATATAGAATCGAGAAGAATCTCCTCGAAGAAGTTCTTGCCTTCAATTTTTAACCTAGGAAGTCCAAGGATGAACACAAGGAAATAAGTTGTGATACAATTATTTAGGTGGTTAAATACATAGATTAAGTAATTGATAAATTATATAGTTAAACACAGTAACAAAACAATGTAAGATAATGCACATCCCAAATGCATGCATGGATGAGATGAAAAACAATTTTAAACATTTAATGCATGTTAGAACTAATGTCATAACGAAAATTACAATAAATCACGAACAAATGCAAATATAATTAATAATGCACCCTAAAATGATGACTCAATCTTAAGCAATTCATCTATCTGATCCACAATCCATTGAGCGAGGAAATGAAAGCCTCGTTTCATTTTGATATCAATAAAAGCATATATTTATTCTCTTAATTAATAAACCATACATTGAACACTAATTTAGAGAATAATTATAGCAAAATGCTCCAGGTTTAATGAGGATCACAACGAAATTGAAATCACATCAATTGGATATAACATTATCAAGTTATTCAAATTTGAGTCTATGGGAATAAATGCAGTAATAACATACAAAATAAATAACACAAACATCAGAAACATATCCATGAGGGACTAAAATGTAATTACAGAAAACAAGCTGAGTAAATTATGAAAATATCCCCATAACGAGGGTATATTTGCAATAATAGGGAACCAACAACGTATAACTGCAATTAACCCTAAGTACACACATTAGACAAACATACCCCAAGTTCGGTGGCTGATTCATGTCTTGGGGCACGTGGCAAGTGCCTATGCTTTGGTTGGAGGCTCAGCGTGATCGAAGTTGCAGGCTCAGGAGTAGTCGACGCAGTCAAATCTTGTCCCTTAGATAGTGCCCAATTTGGTTCCATCCAATGGAAATGGTGTCGTCTCCTCTGAATACTACCACCGTGTGCGTTGGCTAAGAGACGGAGTCCGACGAGAGACCCATTAATCTTTATTGCTCGTGGAGTTCCTTTGAATGTGGGCAAAGGTTTCCAAAGGGCTCACGAAGATGATATAGCATTGACGAAAATCTGCAAACACTTGGAATTCGATGAAGGTGAAGACCAGTCGAGGTTGAAGCTATAGATTGAAGGAGGCATTCAACTTCTGATTATTGAAGACCTCTTGAACCTACATGCTTAGAGAAGAACATAGCCGAAGGAAACAAGTTCTGTGCATGCGAATGTGAGCCAGATGGACGGATTAATTAAACGAGTAAGCTGGAAGCCCAAGCTAGTTCCTCTACCATGACCAAAGAAAGATGACTCGAATGAGAAGCTGTGAAGGAACTAAGAAAACAGAGCACAAGACCTTCCGTGTGAGTGATGGAGTCACGGTGAAGATCAAATCCATAGTGGATTTGCATGAGGTTGTATATATAAGGCAGTGAAAATTAAATAAATCCAAAGGAAAAATAATTCCCTAGAATAGGAAAGATGGAGAATGGAGTGTAGGGCTTAGGATCTAGGTTCTTCGGACCATAGGGAATTCTCTTCAATTCCTCAGCCGGGGAAGAAGCTCTAGCAGACACTTGTGGAGTGTTGTGGATTGTACATTTAGGCCAAGGGTCAAACTAGGAGTAGTCCTGCATCCTTGCACACGTTGACTCCTTCTTCCTATCACGAAGAGGAGGCACGACTAGAGGTTACTCCAAACAAGGGTTGGACAACCGTCACACAAGGCGGCGATGGAATATTTAAAGAGGAGGGACTACAGTCGCGAAGTCGATTTTATTGAAGTTCCAACTGCCACCATCAAAGGGGAAGTTGGAGTTAGGATGAGAACGAAGGTTGACAAGGATGAGGGTAAAGAAGGGTAGAGGTTGGCGAAGGAGGTTTGGCGTGAGGGCAATTAATGATGGAGGGATAATGGTGGGAAGTTGGGAGGTTTGGTGAGATTTAGTGGAGATGAGAGATAGACTGGAGGTTGAAGGAGGTTCAAGCAATGTTGGATGGATCTAATCTAACATCTCCTTTGATGACGTGGTTGGATGGATCTGATCTCATCATAAGATCTGATCAGAAGGTCATCCTTTAGGTGATGTTGAGCGGATGTGATCCGATCTATAGATCCGATCAAAGGTTGAAATTGAAGCACACTTCAACGCTTGAGATTGGGGTAGGCAAGGAGATCTAAAAATGGCAAAACTGTACATGTGATGCAAGGAGAGTGGATATATGAAGCACAACTTTCATTTAGAAGTCAAAGAGATGAGAGGATATATGAAAATAGATAAAAATTAAACACTAATAAAAACTATATAAAATAATTTCTTTGAGTTTATTTATTTATTTTATATTTTTATTTTGTTTTCTATGTTTTATTTGTACTTAATTTCATTCTAATTTTTATTTGATTTTTTAATAAGTAAATACATAAAATATTACACCATAATTAGGAAATATTAATATATACTAAATGTTGTTAATTATATACAACATAGTAATAAAGAAAGAATGTTAATTAGTTACTGAATCTTGTTATTTTACTTAAGAGATATACTAATTGTGTCTAATGATGATAAATCTGGGATGTATCATCCCCTATACATAAGCTAAGCTCATCCTCATGCTAATAAATAAAGATTTTGTTCGAGAGTTAGTTTAATTAGTGAGATCGTTGACATGTGAAAGTGAAAATACATGGCTTGATTGACCTAGACTAATAGATTTTTGGAATCCAAGAACTCTAAGTTGATCCAAGTTTTAATCAAAAGGAATTCAACTCCTCTAATTGTCAGACTCTCAATGTATTCATACAGATAAGAAGTATGACTTAGTGTAGACTACACCATGAGAGTATAAGTAAAATATCACCAAAAATTCCAATCTCTAAAGCTCTTCTAAGGAGCCAACCCTCAACCCTAGGAAATAAATCTAGTCTTGCTTTAATCCATTGTCTCTTTAGTTTATTAGACTTTAAAGGTATATATGGATGGCCATATTATGGAGTATGTAGTATTGTGTACTCATTTTCTTTTCCTCCCATTGGAATAGGGTTCTATAAAGTACACAATTTTCATTTTAATTTTGCAAATCATTGTGTCCGTCTAGAGAAGGTGGAGTTGTTTGCACTTGTTTTCTTGAGAGTACACCATGGTATGTCGTTTTTTGCGTATATAAATTCGTACCCATACTTGTAGCATTTTACGATGCAAAGAACTTTTTGGGAGCTATCCCGACTCCGGGTTTTAGTAGCAGTGGTCCAAGTGGATACTTTGAAATGGTTTGTAGCGCTTGCCTTTGGTGTAAGCTCTTTAATATTTAACTTTGTATGGTAAGATCTTTCCTTCCATCATTTCTTTATTTTCTTTGTTTCTAGCGAGCTCTACAGCTTTTACCAAAAGATTGGTGCACACTTATTAACTTATTAATGTAATGTCATAACACCTTGTTACTTTACGTCAAATTCAAGAGATAGCATGAGAACATGTCCCATATTGGCTAAGGTGTTGAGACTAAGGTTTCATGATGTCATCATTAATTTTATCCCATCCGCAAGCATCCTATATATAATGTAGATATCTTGTCTCATCTCAATCATGAATGCAGTCGTGCATCTGAGTGCTGCTCAAATTATTTTACTAGAGATTAAGCATGAAATATAGCATGCATATATTCAAACTAGGAGAGTATGATTTTTTAAGTCCAAGATACTAATGATTAATACATGATAACATTAAGTCTAGGGACTCCTTAAACCAAGTGTTAAAGATTATCTCAAGCCTTGAGTGCATAGTGAAAGTGTCAGGGAAAGACACCAACTGGTAAGTTTTTTTGTGATTATTGATTTTAACTTAGAGAGTTAACTAAATAGACTCATTTACATCTTTAGATTTGCAAAGAATTTTTCGAAACATTTTTTTCGAACATTGTCACATATATAGAGAGATTTTCCAAACATTTTTCAAAGATTTTCAAAACAAGTAAAACCCCTATTTTTCAAACCTATGTAAAGTATTTTTCCAAACAATGCCACATATATATATATCTAGGTTTTCAAAACATTCTACAAATGATTTTCCAAATATGTCAAACTGTATTTTCGTAAACCATGAAAAACACTACAAAACCATATCAAAATCCTGTATAATTTTCAAAATTTATTTTTAAAAATTATTTTTAAAAAATTGTATACAATTCAGTTCAAAAAAAATTATACAATAACCCTTAACCCTTAACCCAAGAGTTTGAAAATTTTAAAGTATGAGCTATGGCTAAGGTATAGATGCAATATATACGGTAGACCCCCCTATACTTGGATTTTGCTATGTCCTCATAGCATAAAGTGAAATGAAACCATAGCTCATACTAAATATCAAAGAATATACACGAACTGAATCCAACATCAGAGAATCTGTTAGATGAATATAAGGACTCGTGTGCCCTTATACTTATGCTGAGAAATAGCTTAAGTATAAATATATGAATTTAAAATCAAGAGTCCCGAAGGGAAACCTTACAATGACAATGGACCCCCCCTAAATTTGGTCTAAGTACAAAGAATATAAAGCTCGGTGATGAAGATATCAGTGTTAACTGAATCTCTAAATGATGAATCTCAATAGACAATAATGGAGCCTCGGGATTTGGAATGTTGAAAAGTTAAATAAGATCAAACAAACCTGATTATTTCACCAACACACCTAGTGAAGACCATAAATATGGTCTAATTATCTTATCTCTTTTATTAGCGATACTAAAAAATTCATGTTCATTGCATGTAGGCTGAATTAGGGTTTGGGCTATATCCTAGGGATCGTCCTCACCCATCAATGAATGCATATGTAGCTGTAAGTAATGCGGGGTTTTCTCAACCAAAAACAAAATGAATTTTAGCTCCATTTTTATTATATCAAGATGCATTAACAGTCTCATTTTTAGAGACTAGGTTTACCACTCTGTATTAAATCTATGAACAAAAAAGTCATTGTCTATCGTTTAGTCCCATTTTAATAATATTGTAAGTGTCAAATCATAAAAGGGGAAAATCATGCAGCCAGAAAATCGTGATGTCATTCTCAAGAGAAGTACCTATAGTGTCGCCAGCTCTCTTCATGCGTATGCTATACTAAATATAATTTTTTTTGAATGAATGCAAGCCAATGAAAATCCGTACCTAATCATGTGTCTATTAGAAAGAAGATATACAATTTATTTGAGCAAGTTGAACGTAGATTACATGTGTATATTGAATATTAGAGACGAGTGAATCTCATCAAGATGAATTTAGTGTACCCTAACTTACTGAAGGAATGGAGAGATCCTTAAGCACATCACAAAAGAGTGAGGATCGCATCGTATGTGATCAGGAGTGACTAGTCGTACTAGTGGCTCGAGGCAGTGGAATTTAAAAATTTTCATGCGATTAAACCACATGATCCCAGAACACTTCTCAGGTCATTTCTTGTAAACCATAAATAAGTAGTCGGGTTACCTATTGAAGCGTAGTTACGATCGAGTCTCTAAACGAAGAGACCTTTGGTTTCAGGTTCGATCCGACAGAGGATAACTTACGAGTGCATTTATGAAATATATGCTTCTTGCAATCCATGTTGAGTATCCAATCAACGGATCTACTAATCTCGTCACACAAGATCCGACATCTTATTCATGAGTGAGGTGCACCGAATGAGATGGAGATCCACAAGCAAACAATCCGGCAGCATAACGACAATGCTACAGCAATGGTGACTCTCTCTATGGCATCAAGGTGGGTGACCACAAAAGAGAGAGGGAGAGATGGCGTGTAGAGAGAGAGAGAGTATATGGATGTTGTCTCTTGTTGTTGTAACTTGAAGAGCAAGGGGTGCCTCTTCTTATATAGTATTTTCGAAGTCCATGGATCACAATCCATGGACTACACAATATTAATGGATGAGATTGATTTGTGCTTCTTATAATGGCCAATATTTTGTTGTAAAAACAAAAAAAAATTAATTTAATTTAGATTAAATATATAATGATAAATCAATATAAAATAATCTTGAATTATGGAATGAAGATTTCCTCCTTCCATAATACGGGAGTTGGTGGCAATCTCATGTAATCTCATGAGATTACATTATTCCATGGAAATATACAAGATTTACAACAACATTTATTGTAAATTATTCTACAAAAATAATTCATAATTATTTTGTAAATAATGCAATCATGCCATTGGAATTTTTGAATCACATTCACGACCCAAAATCTAATGTGATTTCATTTTGAATTAGTTATCCAATGGGAATCCAATTAACATCAATAATTAATCAATAAATATATATCATAATATGCTCTGTCTCTAATACATTATAAATCACATCTATAATATCTATCAAAAATTTGTATATTTCTATTCGACTTATTCATAACCATGATAATTAAGTGACATTCAATCATCTTGGATGTCTATTCTCATGTACCCAAATAATATGAATCACATTCACATTATTCACATATTTGATAATTAAATATCATTTAAATTAGCTAAAATAACTCTCCTTAATATATAAATAAATTTCATATTAATCATGATAATTAAATCACATTTAATTATCAAATTTCGATGCTTGGATACATATATCAACATTGAAATTATCTTTGAACTCTTTCAAAGATAATGCACTTTCTTCGTAGATACTTGGAGGGAAGGACAAGGCGATTGTATTGTTCCATGTATAGTGACATAGATGTTGAGAGCACATCTCAAATCCAGATCTTGCAGACCTCTCAAGACTGCAAAACTAATTTTCTTATTGCATCTGAATCACGTTCAGATCAATTACCAACATTTTTATCAAGATTTGATTACTTCTCTACTAAGAGGAGTCACTCAAATCCAAACCCGTTTCATCACTCCCTAGGAATGGAAGCATCATGGTTATACAATCGTTTATGATCACATCACCCTCAGATATTCCTAATACCTATACATCTTGCGAATTGGAATACACACAATAAAACCGAAGTTTTAGGTCTATTTTACACTGTCTAATTCATGGTTTTATCATTAAGTTTCACATTTAAGCATTGGGAGTCAGTATCAATCATATACTTTTCAAAAGCATGTATCATACCCAGGTGTTGATCATAAACTTTCCAAAATCATATATCAAATGTGCAAATTCAGTAAAGCTTCTAAAGTGAGACGACCGTACACAGAATTTGATTCTTCCCAATATTTCATGAGTCAGCTCATGTATTCTGGTTCAGAAGATAACATGTATGTTCCCTTTAAGAGATCATATTACTTATAGTCCCTTGCATGCACACCAGCTCACCAGTATATAGACCTTGGTTAGGTCATGAACCTATTTGTTTCCAAATGTACATACTCAGACATATAGTAATACATCTGTCACCTGTGAGAGGATGCGTGCCTTTGTCGTGGAAGCATATGATATAGGTCTTTGGCTATCTCGATCTCGCTAAGTCAACTCCTTGTCCTAACTTATCCGACACCTTCGAATCCCTATTCCTATGTAGAGGACCTGCATCAAGAGGTCAGTTAGAAATCAATCTATATAGAAAAGATTTCCATGTCCTCAGACTGGAGATCATCTCTTAATAATCATTTTACGGTGCTTGATGAGTCCTCAATCTAACCATTTAGATTTTTGTCCAAGCACCAGCCTCTATGATTTAATAATTGAATCAACTATTGTATTATCATTAAGATGGCCATGGTACATAAACATAATTTTACCAAGGGACCTACTATGCAAATTAGTTACTCTTAATTTCAAATCAGGGAATGATATTTTCAACAAACATTTATTGCATAATGGCTCTCCATGGGCTCGCATGTCAAATAATCTCCCAATAGCCCAAAGAACCATTAATGGGCTAATTTTAAACGTGCACTCATGTTACAATCATACGATATTTTGAAAAATATCTAGGTAAGCCGATCAGTCACTTTGTTCCCGAGAGACTACGCTACATCCTTTTGCGACACTTTCATATCTCATAGTAACAATGCTCCCACAGTTCAATAATTATTATAACAAGTATTTCCATAATCCTTATCCGAATACCCTTATTCCTGGAGATATCTATCTCCGAACGTAAATGTAGTTAAGAACTTTTAGATATCCATCTATAAAATCTTAATTTCTTGAAGATGAGACTTTGTGATCACTATCTCGAAAATATTGTCATCCTTGAAGATTTTTTTTATTACTGCAATTAACTGTTTTATCTCCATAGTTGGATTAGTAACAATTTACTACTCCCACTTCTTGGCAGACATCATCCTTTTGTACATATCTAGCATACAGTAAGCTTCCCAATGCTCGTGCACTATAACATATAGCTACTCACATCCTCAACTCCTTGAGGTGCTATCCGTTTAGATAGGTCAATACCATATCTTAAGGGAAGGGCGCCTTTCTTGGTATTTTCAAAAAATGGAACATGTCCAAGGTGTACCACTAATGTGACAGTTCCAATTCCCTCTTTACTTTACTTATGAACATCTTCACAACTAAGATATAAGAGGTATCCTCGAAATCAATCATCTCAAGGTATGGAACAAACAAATTATAAAACACTTATTATCATCCTTATATCATTCCAAATTATTAGGATATCATCTACATTTAGCATAATGAATATAACGACACTCCAACTAAGCCTCACACGGTTCGTCTAGATTCTATCTGAAATCCTAACCGTCACAATTTGATGAAATCTAACATTCCAACTACAAGAAGCTTATTTGAGTCCATAGATGGATTTCTTTAGCTTGCAAACCTTACTTTCCTTAACCATGAAGCCATGGGGCTACTTCGTGTGAATATCTTTAGAGAGGCATTCATATTGGAATGCAATCGTGACTCACATCTTAAAGACGTCATAGTCAGGTTGTGTAGCTAATTAGCAACATTCTAAAGAATATAAGCATGGTCACTGAAGAGCAAGTCTCATCGCAAGCGATGTCTTTTCTTCAGTGTGTAGCATATGGCTATGATCCGTGCTCTAAAGGTCTCTACCTTGTCATCAGGTTTCCTCTTTCTCTTAAAGATCCATTTACAACTAACAGGTCTTACCGTTATGGATGAATCCTCGAGGGTCCATATACAACACTTGTTTACGAAGTCCACTTTAGTTTTTTATCATTAACATACATCTTTCCATGTCATAATCCTCAAAAGCATCATCATATGATGTTAGAAAAATATCTGACTTTAACTGACACATGGAATCCATCCTCAAACTCATTTGAATAAGTATTAGTGTTTATTCTTTAGTCATCCTTTTAGTTTTCGATTTTAGGAGCCTCATTACCTTCTCAATTTTTAATGAGATCCTTTACTTCATTTCCATCTTTATTCTCAAGAATATCATCCTCTAAGAATCACATTCTAGAAGATGAGATCTTTTAAGAATCTCAAGGTCATAAATTAGGAATCCAATACCATTCTTTATTTTCCCATGAAGTAGCACTCGCTGGTGCCAGATTTCAGCTTACCTACACGGAACCTTATTAATATACTGTAGTCTCTACTACATATATACCTTGGAAACTAAGAGGTAATTTTGCTAATATTTGTCATTAATCAAATAATGTCATACATGATCCAATTGTATCTCCCTATAACTCTATTGAGTTTACGCATATTAGGAGGAGTGAGAGAGGAATAATAATCCTTTCTCCATAAGGTATTGCTTAAATTCATCTAATTGGTATTTGCTACATAGTATAGATTAAATTCATTTCATATTCCTTCAAACAATAATTCTAAACCAAAATTGTCAATTCTTCGAACATTTCAAAGCTTTCTCAGGTAAATGGAAGAAATCTCATTTCACAAATATTCATCAATTGATATCATATATGATTGATGTTTATTATGTTATAGATGATTGATGAGCTTCCAACCAACTAGGGTTAAACATAAAGATAAACAAAGGTCTTTGCGACCCTAATCAATCGGCTAACTCAATCGAGAAAAATAAACCACTCATGAATTCGAACAAGGAATGTAAGCGATCTCGCTATTTTTATTTACATGGTATAGCCAACAGGGTCGAATATAAGGAGCACGATATAAAAACTTAGTCAAGTTTTGAAAATGAAGTATTTTTTAGTGGTTTCTTATTCTTCAAATCTTTTATTTTTGAATAAAAGCAAACAAGCAACAAATACTAAAAACACACACACAATAATTTTTTTTATTTTTCAAACTGATAAAAAATTCTTAGAAAATAAAACTACAAATAGTTTTGGGTTTTTTGGCTTTTAAAATATTTTTGGTAATTTTTTATATAATATTAAGATGTTTTTGTGAATTTTTAAAAATTAAACAAAGACAAATATGCAAAATAGTGCACAGCTAGGACCCATTTGCAAATTAAAAATACTTAAAAGTGCCCCAAGGTCATGGACTACAATTTTAGGATAAATATTGAAAAAAAGCTACAAACAAGGATGAGAAACACAATTTCATAATTTTTCTGGATTTCATATGATTTTTATAATTTTTTAGTTATTTTGTAATTTTTAAGGTTTTTACAAAGGTTTTTTAAATAAAATTTTTATTGAAGCTAAAACACAACAAAAGAAACTCTAGAAAACTTGGGGGAATATTTAGAGCATTTTTAGATTTTTTATATTTTTTCTAAGGAATACAACGTTTTTTTGTTGTTATTTAATTTTTAATAATAGAGAAATCCAAGCAAATCAATCCATAAAAAATCAATAAAAACTACACTGTAGCAGGAGCTAATTGTAATTTTTAGGCAATTTTGAGAATTAATTTAATATTTATTTAGTACAATAAAATGAATGCAATTAGGTTCTATTCAGAGGGACCAAACACAATTCATTTAACTCTACAGAGCAAATGGATGACAAGATAATATAATATAGTATCAATTATGCAAAAAGCCCAGCCAATTAACGCACATCAATATTCAATGCATAGGGGTATAAGTACAAATTCTATAAACATATCATCCATTAATTAACGACATAAAAAAATCAAGTAAGAGAGTGAAAACAATCCACATAACACGTGAGGACACATACGTTTCCGACTTTGACGGACTAAAGTGCAAATATAAAAAGTGCGAGGTCCCCACTAGAAATGTTTTTAACTACATATTATTTTCTAGACTTGAGCAAAATAGTGAAACAGGCAGGGGAAAATATGAAATATACCCTAAGGTATGTGAGGCACGCATGGTAGCTATGATGGTTCTGATCTCCCTCTACAAAGTATTCTAACGACTTACATTCTTTCGTTGACATGCGTGTCAGATGGCTCATGCAAAGCTGATGAAACAAACAAAGGGATGGTTTAGATAATATGTTAGATCTGATGCAATTTCAGATCTAACGGCATGCAAACTGTGATGGTCGGCAGTGGAGATCGCGGGTACAAACTCAATCTGAGCATCAAGATGAATCGAGAAACAAGGCATAGGATTGAATCAGGAGAAAATACATGATTGAGCAGATACAAAGGGTGCTGAAGGAACTCATGCACAACGAAATTCGATAGAGCAATGTCGGATTTCCGACGAACAGATGATGGGGTCAAGGTATCTAGCACAATTTTAGAACCATTATGTGATGAATGGTTAGGTCCGATCTGGTGGATGAGAGCGGCGAAGGTAGTCTGGTTGGAGCTGCTCCACCTAAATAATGGATTCTCTAGATGGCCATCCAAATGCGTCTAAACTTGTATGGTACACTCAAGGCTTGAAGACCAAGCTTTGACTGGGGTTATTGAGTAAGGAAAACCAAGGAAGCAGTAGTGGATGAGGATTGACCTCTAGAGGAAGTCAGGAATCAAGGACATGGACTCAATCTTTCCTGAACAAGCAAGACTAAGGATGGTATGATCATGCTAGGAGATGTGGGGCGACTAGGAGATTAGATATGAGTGAATGAAGGGGTACAAAGGAACACTAACTGGCTGGTTGGAGCAGATGATCTGGCAACGATAGAAATCGAAACTATGGATCTTACAAGGAAATGTAGGGGGCAAGAACGATACATGAAGCTTTCAATGCGTTCAGAAGCTCCAGGTGAAGATGATTGACATAGTATTAGCCTCAACCAAGCAGTGGTTGTACAGGAGGCTTCAAACAGTTGAGCTCCGGCCACATATTGAGCTACGAGCCTCCAGAGATCTCCGGATGATACTAAGATACTCATCTGGTAGCTATCACTCTAAGGAAAGGAGCTAGGGGTATGTGGTGGTGCTAGGGATGAGCTGGGGCACACAAGAGGTGAAGGGCATATTTTTAGGATTACCCAAGGTCTAGAAAGATAGATGCACAATGCAGAACCCTAGGTAGGTCTGGTTGCGCCTAGGTATCTGCAAGGATCATGGAACCTAGGGATTCAATCGGGCATAGGATCTGAGGCCTCTCTATCCTCATCACGAGCATATCAGAAACAGATGTAGATACACCACATTTCTAGCGAATATGGTGGCATCCGGCGAAGTGGAAAGAGATGAGAGTTCCAACCTCAGAATCACAGGGATCAACCTATCTAAGGTTGATATAATTGAAAAACTATTACATGATATTGATTAGTTGTCTATGATAACACAAATGACCCAACACCTTGACAAGCTAGATTAGTTTTGAAAGTAGTTGGAGTAGCTACTAAGCACCATAAATGACATGCATTCTACGCGTTTGGTAGCCAATATTACTGAGCCGAAGGAGACACCATCACCACATCATCCTCAACCGAGTGTAGGTAGGCCTCAGGTTCAGGATGTATACTATGTGCAGGCACCTGATTAGTTACCACCATTGCAGTATCAATAGATTTTGCTTTACAAGAAAGAGCCACGACCCCCTTCATACGTAGCTCCATTTTTTCTGCCACTACCTGTCAACCAATATGTGAATTGTATTTGGAACAATGATGCTCAATTAGTCCATCCAGGAGGACAACAGACGACCAATCATCCGCTATTCAATTGTTCACTAATCCTCTGGTGGGAGGTTTGTCCTGAACAAGCCTGTATAGCGTCAACCTCCACCTTATCAGAATAACTAGAGGCAGAACTGAAATTACCCATAGCCCACATACCACTAGTAGCAGATGTATCACTAGTACGCGATTCCTTCTCATTATCGCATATTTCATCCTTTGTAATTTCATAGCAGCAACTCCGTCCCTCCCTACAATTCGCATATTTCTCATCCTCAACAGTATCACTCCCAATGTTGTCATGATGTTGAATCATCCAAAGCAGATCTTGTTAACACATCTCTAGACTGCTTGGTCTAGCTTATCAAAGGCTGAGTAGAGATGTCCTTGATGCTTTATGACGTCACTACCATCGAGATCTCTATTCTAACGAAGGTTGAGGCGAACCCCAAAATCTAAAGTGTAAAGAGACGGTAGTTTGTGATATCTCCTCTGATCCAAAAGAGTCAAGTAATCTGGTTATATGTTGTCTAATGTTGTGACTCTCAGTAGCGGTAGAGTACGCATCCATCAATCATCACAAAGGGAAGAATAAAGCAACATCTAGAGAGTCATGTTCTGCATCAGCTAGTCTAGCGACAGAGCTAGGTGAGGAATATGATGATGGAGGAGGAGCACCAACATTAGCGATCCACAAACACAAAGAGGAAAAATAACAAAAAGTCAGCAAAATAAAAATTCTGAAAAAAGAAAAAAAAATACAAGGCCAATAAGGACCTACGATGGAGTAGCACCCACCAGTAGTACTTCCAGCACAGTCTAATAATGATAAAGCTCATGTAGATACATTCTTGCCTTTTTAGCATTATGGCCAATCTTCTAGCTAATCATCTTTAAATAATTCTTTAATCAAGAATAATGAATTTTCTTCTAAGGATATTCCATTTATAGATGCAATGAAACATACCAAAAATTTATAGATGTGAAAAATGCATTGTCCTACCTTGACATTGTTTAAATCGTTGAAAATCTTGTATTGAAAATACAATTCATGAAAGTCATGGAAAATAAGCTACCTATGAAGAAAGGACTGAAACTGGAGTATTCCAAGAACCATCAAAAGTCGCAAGAATATACGTAATATAGGAGAGAAACACATATTAACTATGCCATGTAATGTTATCACTGATCTCCCGTAAAGAGAAAGACAAGGGAGCAGCTCTAATCAGATGCTAGGTATTCAATATGAGATCAATGCGAACTTTGCTTTATAGCGATTATTTAATAAACCACATTCCCTCATGACTTCTTGAAGAATTCAGTCTTGGACCACTCAAACCCACTCGTATGATTCTATAGTTTACAAATCGATTCAATAAAGAGGCCTAGAGGTTTGTTGGAGTATGCTATCATGGTTGTGCAGGATTTGCACTTTCCAATGGACTTCATAGTCCTAGAAATGGACTCTCCTGCATCATTACTCTAGACTCCCATCGTCATTTCATAGAGTGGTTTTCATGTGGGTTCTTAATGATAGGTCTTGGAGGGCGTGTAGTATTCTACAAGTCAGATCTGGTGATTATCGTGTCAGCCACTATTGAAATACTAAGAACATGTTAAACCAATAATCAACAAGAACTTACAATGTATGAATAATCAATGCAATTACGTGTGTAAAATATTATTTTTATTTTAACTCTACAAAATACGTATATTGTGAATAAGTGTTGAGTGTCGAACCATAGAAAGTGAATCGCGGATAGGGATTTATTGCAAAGTAATAAAAATAGTCAGCAATTTTTTGTATTTTTTATATTTTTTCCATTTTATGGGTTTTTAATTATATTCATTTTTTATGTATTTTATGTTTTATAGTTTTGTTTTATATTTTATTTTTTTAAGTTTTTAATTTTTTATTCTCTTTTTATAAGTTTATGATTTTTAATTTTCTTTTTTTAAGATATAATTAGTGAATGTCTGTATAATAATATGTATAATATAAAGACGGTATAAGATTTATATTATAAATATATAAAAAATCAAGAAATGAAATTAAGTACATTCCTTTTATTTTTTCTCGATTTAAAATATAATTAAGGTATTTATCATTAATAATAAGAAAGATAAGTAATAACAAGTAATATATAGAATCCCTCTCGTGGTCTGGTGGTAGAAGTAGTAGCTCCTACTTCAAAAGGACCAGGGTTCGAACCCCTCCATTGATAAATCCCAGATTTATCATAATTAAACACAATTATTATCTCTCTTACTAAAGTGAAATAACATGATTCATTTACTAATTATCATTTATTATAAATTATTTGTTGTATATAATTAACACTATTTAATATATATTGATATTTCCCTATTATGGTGTAGTATTTTATGTATTTATTTTTTATTAAAAACAAATTAAAATTGGAATGAATTTTCATATAAAAAATTAATATAAAAAATTTGTGTTCTCGTAGAAGGAGGGCAGAAGAGCTAGAAATTGCGGCCTCAATTCAAAGTGTTTGTGAACTATAGGTGATTGTATACACTTTGTCATATGGTCAATGCCATGAGTGTATGTTTCTTTAAGAGTGGGCTTGGGTCCCTATCTCCTTGGATCATCTGCGAGCCCTCTACGGTGCATATTTATGTTCATCATCACAACCTCCTCCTCCCCTTTTCTCTTTCTCTCCTCAAATCAGTCAACATTTCTTGGATGGCATCCTGGGAAAGATTCTTCTCTGTAAGCTGCTACTTGATGGACCATATGGATGCGAGAAGCTATGCGTTCATAGTATTCTGATATGGTTGTACCCTATCAGGATAGTTTACTCCCTTTCCCTTTCCTTGTGGAGACATCTCTGATTAAGAATTTGAGGAATTAATCTTAACAATCTCCAATGTTGTCTTTAGATCTACACATAGAAATGTATCCCAATCAGTTTGGATAAATGTGGCACCAGTTGGACTGCATGATTTGGAATTAGGGTCAATTCTAGATTTATGTGAATGGGGTATTTGATATTGAATGAAATCGATCTCCATACACATGTGGTGAATGGCGGGACATGAGTGATCCCAGTTTGTTTGAATTGAGGAAGAAGTCGTGGAGTCTAGCGATAGATTCATAAGATCCTAACCAGTTCTCCAAAATTGCCTAGAATTATTGAAATGTCACATTCATGGAATCCACGTAGGTGCCAACGAGGTCCTGACTAAACCATCCATGAGTCAACATCTTGGATAGAAGTGGAGTGGATGAAGAATGGAATACAGTGATGAACAATAGATGAAGATGAAAATAGTGGATGGATCACAGTGAGAAAGGAAAGAGGAAATGAAAATATATTAAAAGAAAAAGGGTGCAAGTGTGCATGACTAGAAATTTGACCATATCTCTAATTCAAGAAAGAACCAAATAAAATGGATTCACCAACCCAAGACATTGTGAAGCTGTGAGAGTTATACTATTTTCATCTTTTCAATTTCATTTTTGTTTTTCAGAAAAATCTTATAATAAGTCCGTTGAGGCTAATACTATAGCAGAGTGAGTACTACCAGAAAAGCGTCAAGTACTTTCCATTTCCTTTGTAACCTGTAGATTGCACTTTTTTAAGAGAATCCCTACTATTGGATCCATATACACTACATAACCAAAGAGTAGAGGAGGAAGCCGATAGATGAAATCACTACTTCCCGAATAATGAGGTATTCGAAGATAAGATGATGAGACAACCACACCCGTGAGGTGATGTCCTATGCTCAATACCTCTGACTAGGTGAGATGTTCTATACAAGGTAAGAACACCATCGTAGACAAGGCCCCACTTGCCTACATACGATAGAAACACCAATACTACATGAATCTAGTCAATAACACGACAATATTCAGGCTGGGTTTTGGGCTCTCATCCTTATGGGTTTTTCCTCGCTTAGTCTGGATAGTACCTGAAAATAATGTGGGCTTTATGAATCTCAAATATTGATGGTTCATTATTAATTTCAATTTGGTCAAATTTTATTCAAAATTCCTCTTATTTTACTTTTGATATTTTTCTTTTTTGGGTATTTTTCAAAATATTCTGCCTAACATTTTTTTTTGCATTTTTCTTTAATTCGTTAGTGATACACATTGAGGGGATAACAGAAAAGCCATGCAAGTTAACACTAAGTTGGAAATCTCACCTTAATATCTAATGATGCATGCAAAGTAAGAGGACTTACATCGCTTCCCAACTCTCTCCATGCAGGATGCAAGACTGAAATTTAAATTTAAACTACATGAGATGCAAAGTTGATGAAAACACCTTAAGTAGGAATTACTATTACTGTGAAGAACCAATTGATTTGAGCTAAGTCCATATGTAGAATCTACAGATACATGCAGATATCAAGTGTTTAGACCTATTTTACTTAACCAAGCGAGTCCTAAAAACTAATGAATCATTAACAGAAAACAAAGAATAATAAGGTAGAAAACTCAAAATGCAAAAAAAATAAAAAAAGGTAGTAAAATAGCAAGAATCAAAGTTGACAATGCGAGAAAAAAGTGAATATCAGACGTGGCACCTGGAGTGTGTCTAGTGTCCAAATGTACAAGTTACTTATTAAAATTTAATTTACAAAATAAAAAATATCTCTCTCATACAAAGCAAATAAAATTTTTCACTACTCTCCACTCTTATCTCTCTGTAATTCTTTCTTACTCTCTCTCTCTAATGAATCTATGTTTTATCATCTTTATTCTATCATTTTAGCCTAAAAAATCCTATTAAATGCGTGTAAATAGGCTTAATTTAGGCATTTTAGCATTCATACATCATTGTGTAAATATTGTATAAAATACGTTTTTAAAGCAAAAATTATAGAATAAAGAAAAGAAAAGAAAAAAAGAGTAAAATATTGTAAATATTTTATGACTCGAAACCCCGAGACCTTGGCATCTCGATAACTAGGTCGACAAGGAATAAAGTAGGGGGAGATAAGGGCCAAAATACAATAAAAATATCTTTTATTTAATTCATTCTATATTCATTTTGGAAACTATTTTTGGTTCCACTTTTTATACTTTAAATAAATAAACTTTAAACATGAAATTGTATATAATTAAATATAGAAAAATACAAAATTTATTTCACTCAAAAATAATGTACAGATAAAAAGTTATGATCTGAATAAATTTCCAAAATCCCAACTTCCCACACCTGTATCTCTCAAATAAAAACTTCAAATGTATCAAACTCACCTTTAATTGTATATAATTTTGAATAGGCCATTTAATGAAGGTGGTTTTATATTTTGCGGAGCTACAGTATCAAAGTTGAATTTTGGACCCTCCTTGTATACTTATACCGATTAAAAGATTCATTTTATTTATTATTCTTTATTTTTATAATTTTATATTTTTATAATTTTATATTTTTATAATTTTGTAAATATTTTTTATAATATATGTGTAAATTTTAACATGAATAAAAACCTAAAGAAAATACAAAAAATAGATATATAAAATAAATAGTCATAATACCTGTAAAGATACATATATATTTATTGATTCTATTTTATTATGTGTACAAAACACTTCATAAAAATAAAATAAAAAGATATTTAAGTGTATAAAAATATTCTATAAATATGTAAAATAATAAACAAAATAAATAAAATTAAATACACAAAATAAAAATAAATTATTAAAATATATAGACAAAGATACCTATATAGCCTATAAAAGGAAACTTGTTATTTAATACCTTGAAAAAATAAATAAAAATTATAATAAAATATTTATAAAAGTAATTTATATTTTTTATTTAATAATCTAAAACTAATAAAATTGTTTAGTATCTTTAAAAGAATTTCGATATCATTTTTTTCAGGATTTTTCCTGGTTGGTCCACGTAGACCAACCAATAGGTTCTGAGAGTTGACTGCGGGTCAACTCTCTAACCCGCCTCATGTTCATGTCAGAATGTTCATTTTCTCCTGTGTTTGCGGAATTTTCTGCACTTTTTCACCTCGTCTAATGGTGATTCATGCCCAAGGCTTTCCTTGGGTTGTGAATCACTGATCGTGACGTTGTTCCTCGACTTTCTCGCCGCTTCGTCCACCTTCTTAAAAAGACCCCTTTTCCTCCTTTTCAAAAATCGAACCCCCTTATACCTAGTTTTGAGCTCCTGAGCGTTGTGCTCTGGTCTGGAAGAGTGACAGCCTTCCTCTAGCCAGCGAAGAAGGCTCAGGCGAGGGTCGAGGCGGCGCTCCACCCCCATCTCCGGCTCCGACCGTCAAGGTTTTATCTCTTGGTTTTCCTAGCCTATCGAGGTCGTATTTTGTTCATTTTCTCGTCGTTTAGTTAGCTGATAGTCTTTGGTTTTGTTTTGTGCATTTTTCTTTGCTCGCCGGAGCACTGCCCAGGTCCACTCTCACCGTCAACCACCACAGGGACCCATCCATGCATTTTGGGACTTCGATTCGACTGGGAGGATGTCGGGGGAGCTTGTGAAGCCATCGTAAGGAAATATCCAGCTCTGAGCATTGAGATTTTGCCGCTCCAAAGTCGTTTTGGTCATGTTCTTCTGCCATTCGTTCTCCATGCCACAGAAATGTTCGATCACCCTTCATTCTTGATGCGCTACAGCCACCATCGGATTTTGCAAGTTGTCTGCCATCGGATCCATCAGAAGTGTTCTAATCTCGGCCATCTCGGCCGTCGGATTGGCGCCACGTCTTAAGTGAGATCTCATCGGTAGTCCGATCGTTTGATTGGGTATTTTTCACATTACACCCCACCACTTTGAGTATTTAATAATCGACTTTAAATATTTCATTTGCAGTTCTTTAACTTTCATAATATTTGCAATGTCAACCCTGTAGTTTGGTTATTTGCAAGTGGGTTCTTGCTAGGCGCACGTGCTTGTCACGTGCGTGTTGGAAATTTTGCAGCAATATCCATGTAGTTCTAGCTATTTACACTTAGTCCGTAAACATTTTAATTTAGTTGTAAAATTTTGGTGAAATTCCAGCTTAGCCCTCCTAGTCCTCGTTAATTATGATTCAGCCCATGCCAGTTGCCCCGTGCACGTAACTTAGGGAGTTTTGCGAGTATATCCAGGGAGTTGTGGATATTTGTTATTGGTCCAGGAAGTTTTTAATTAAGTTATAGAATTTTCTAGTAAATTGCAGTAGTCCCTGGACTTTTGACTATTTGCAAAAACGCCCTTGCTCGTAGTGTAGTTTTCTTTATTGTCTCTATTTATTTCATGCATATATAAAATCCCAAAAATTACCAAAAAATACCATAAAGCTCGTGTTGCTATGTGCTTCCATGTTATATTTTTATTTGACATTTTTGTTGCATTTTAAAATTTAAAAAATTCAAAACATGCATTTTCGAAATAGTTTGCATTAGAAAATATAAAAAAATAGAAGACATTTTTGGAAAATTCCTAATAAAATATATTTTGTGTATTTTCATGTGTCTTAACTTCAATCCAAAAATCACTAAAAAATACAGAAGAAAACTCCTAAAAATTATAAAACCCAAAAAATCTTTATAAAAATTTTTAAAATTCATAAAAAAACATAAAAATACAATCCCTATTTCTAAATTTTCTTTATTTTGCTACTTTGATTTAAAATTAATTTTAGGAATTTTGGACTTTAATTTACATTTTTCATACTCATTTTAATTTCGACCAGCAACCTTTATTCATTGTTTTCAGAATTTTTGACTTTAAAAATACCAAAAACATTAGGACAAATCTAGAAAAATCATAAAAAATTAGAAAAATATAAAAAATCACAAAAACACTTTATTTCTAGTATTTTGAGTATTTTTCTTATTTTCATCTCTCTCTTATCACTAGTGTATATATATTCCTTAGATATTATATCTTCATTAAAAGAAAAAGACAATACAAAAAAATATAAAATATAAAAATAAAATACAAAATCAGACATTAAAAATCAGACAATATAAAAAAATAAACTTAAGAAATAAATAAAAAATTATAAAACAAAAAACCCATTAAAAAAATAGCATTTATAGACAAATACATCACAGTCACAGTTTTGAGCGTTGTTGCCATGATTTATCCTGCTTGTTCCCAATGTTCGACACTCTACACATACTTGCAGCTATATACATTTATTGTAGAGTTATAATAAAGTTTAACTCCACGTTTGCTTCTCATTGTTTGATCTTTTTTGTGGGTTAATTGTTGTTTGAAGTCCGGATTTTCTTATGGGTCGCATCCGCGACATTGTGATCCCGCCTTGTGTGGATTATTTAGACCCGTGGAAAAACTACTTCAACAAATGGTGCCGTTGTTGGGGAGCAACACCGCATAGATCAGCTTTTTTATTATGATATTTGTCTATATTTGTCCTCCATATATTTATTTATTTTTTATATTAATTATTGAGTTGTCTAACACTCTCTCGTCTTGACTTTGTGTGAGGAACCGTGGATCGAGGGAGGCGCTCTACCCTAGGCACCTAGGCACCCATGTGAAACCGACATCTACCAGCCTAGCACGAAGGAGACGAAGACTGATTTTTGGAGACCTAGCTCCACTTTTATTTCTTGTATTTATTTATTTTTGTAATTCAAGTGAGAGAGGGATATTAATTTGTAATAATACAGGACTCTCTAGGACTCTTGTACACTTAGGCCTAATTTCCAGGTGTTTGTACACTTGGGGGCTCACCGCAGCTTTCTCGCATTTTTCGTCACATTCTTTTTCATTTGTTTTCCGATTTTGTTTTCCTTATTTTTATGTGATTGAGCCCTTCTATTTAGGACTGCTTGCCGATAATATTAGGTCCAAACACATTAATCACCATTGCACGTACCTATAGTGATGTTTGGACTTAGTTGAATTCTAAATTGCTTCTCACTTAGTCTCGGAACCACCGTGCCACGAGAGTTCTCCATACAGCATGTGCAGGACCCACCTTGGTGGGCACCAAGGAAACTCCAAGATTGGACACTTCGGTTCCATTCTAAGTCATTAGCACCGGCTCTTCACGCTAATAGCGATTTCTGAAACATAGGGTGAATTCATTGGCTTGCATTTACATATATACAGGTTTTAATTCTGCTGAGCATCCTTGCACGTAGAGTGCTGGAGGCAAGATGAACAATTACGGTTT
Source organism: Ottelia alismoides (assembly GCA_037367405.1). NCBI lineage: Eukaryota > Viridiplantae > Streptophyta > Magnoliopsida > Alismatales > Hydrocharitaceae > Ottelia > Ottelia alismoides. Next base: position 228,064 of record JAZKJV010003037.1, read on the forward strand.
ACCATACATTATCATTTTGCCGCTTGCATTGTTTTCTACCTCTGATTTTGCCAACCTAGGTGCTAAGTGAAATTGACTCCTCGCTAGAATCATGCACTTCACACTAAAAATCCAAAAAAAGTGATAACCAATTAAATTGGGACTGCTAACATTACTCCTACTCTTACTGATCGTGCATTTAGCAGTCCCATTACTCTTACTCTTACTCTTCTAACCAATTAAATTGACTCCTCACTGATCGTGCATTTACTAGGTATTTCTTACTCTTACTCTTCTAACCTATAAAATTGGCACTCCTCCAATTCTTTCTCTCTCTCTCTCTGATGAATCTACGTTTCATCATCTTTATTCTATCATTTTGGCCTTAAAAATACTAGTAAATGCATGTAAATAGGCTTAATTTATGCATTTTAGCATTCATGCATCATTGTGTAAATATTGTATAAAATACATTTTTAAGCCAAAATTATAGAATAAAGAAAAGAAAAGAAAAAAAGAATAAAATATTGTAAATATTTTATGACCCGAAACCCCGATACCTAGGCATCTCGATGACTAGGTTGACAAGGAATAAAGTAGGGGGAGATAAGGGCCAAAATACAATAAAAATACCTTTTATTTAATTCATTCCTTATTCATTTTGGGACCTATTTTTGGTTCCACTTTTTATAATTCAAATAAATAAACTATAAACATAAAATTGTAGATAATTAAACATAGAAAAATACAAAATTTATTTCACTCAAAAATAATGTACAGATAAAAAGTTATTATATGAATAAATTTCCAAAATCTTAACTTCTCATACATGTATCTCTCAAATAAAAACTCCAAATGTATCAATCTCACCTTTAATTGTATATGATTTTCAATAAGCTATTTAATGAAGGTGGTTTCATATTTTGCGGAGCTACGGTTTCAAAGTTGAGTTTTGGACCCTCCTTGTATACTTATACCAATTAAAATATTCATTTTATTTATCATTCTTTATTTTTATAATTATAAATTTTTAATTTTGTAATTATTTCTATAGTATATTTATATATTAGAACAGGAATAAAAACTAAAAGAAAATACAAAAATAAAAGACCTATATATAATACAAAGGTATAATACCGGTAAAGATAGTTATATAATTATTACATCTATTTTATCAAGTGTACAAATACTTGAGAAAAAATAAAATAAAAATATATTTAAGTGTATAAAAACATTATATAAATATGTAAAATAATAAAGAAAATAAATAAAATTAAATACACAAAATAAAAATAATAGACGAATATACCTATATAGCCTATAAAAGGAAACTTGTTATTTAATACCTCGAAAAAAAATAAAAATCATAATAAATTAATTCAGAAAATAATAAATACTTTTTATTTAATAATCTAAAATTAATAAAATCGTTTAACATTTTTATATGAATTTCGAAATCATTTTTTCAGGATTTTTCCTGGTTGGTCCACGTGGGCCAACCAGGAGGGTCTGAGAGTTGACCGTGGGTCAACTCTCTATCCCACCTCTTGTTCATGTCAGAATGTTGGTTTTCGCCCGTGTTTGTGGTATTTTCGAGGCCACATCTTTCGTCTTTTGATATAGAGTCCTTCTGATCTTTTTCACCTCGTCCATTGGTGATTCATGCACAGGGCTTTCCTCGGGCTGTGAATCATTGATCGTGACGGTGTTCCTAGACTTTCTCACCGCTTCGTTCACCTTCTTCAAAAGACCCCTTTTCCTCCATTTCAAAAATCGAAACCCCTTATCCCTAGTTTTGAGCCCTTGCGCGTCGTGCTCCGGACTGGAAGAGTGATAGCCTTCCTCCAGCCGGCGAATGAGGCTAAGGCGAGGGTCGAGGCAGCGCTTTACCCCCCATGTCCGGCTCCAGCCGTCGAGGTTTCATCTATTGGTTTTCCTAGCCAATCAAGTTCGTATTTTGTTCATTTTCTCGTCGTTTAGTTAGCTGATTGTCTTAGGTTTTGTTTCGTGCATTTTTCTTATTGCTTCACCGATTAGTTAGCTTAGGTTCCACTGTCGAACACCTCGCTGGAGCGCTTGAGCTCCGACGACCATCACCGACCCCCTCACGCCATTTCTCACCAATAAAAGCCAGGTCTTCTGCCCATTTGTATTGACATTCCTCTTATCTGCTTCGCAGGACCTGAAGGAGGTATTTGCACCTGGATATGGCTTCTTTGCGTCGCCGAAGCACTGCCCAGGTCCACTCTCATCACCAGCCGTCACAAGGACCCATCCAGGCATTTTGGTACTTTGATTCGACTGGGAGGATGCCGGGGGAGCTTGTGAAGCCATCGGAAGGAAATATCCAGCTCTGAGCATCGAGATTTTGCTGCTACAAAGTCGTTTTGGTTGTGTTCTTTGGTCGTTCGTTCTCCATGCCCTAGAGCCATTGGATCACCCTTCGTTCTTGACGCGCTACAGCCACTGTCGGATTTTGCAAGTTATTGGCCATCAGATCCATCAGAAATGTTCTAATCTCGGTTGTCAAGGGATGAAGGGTATCAGTCGTCGGATTGGCACCACGTGTTAAATGAGATCTCATCGTTCGTCAGATTGTTTGATTGGGTATTTTGCACATTACACCCGGCCACTTTATGTATTTAATATTTGACTTTAAATCTTTCATTTGCAGTTCTTTAACTTTCATAATATTTGCAACGTCAACCCTGTAGTTTGGTTATTTGCAAGTGGGTTCTCGCCAGGCGCACGTGCTTGTCACGTGCCTGTTGGAAATTTTGTAACAATATCCTTGCAATTCTATGTATTTATACTTAGTCCGTAAACATTTTAATTTAGTTATAAACTTTAGGTGAAATTGCTACTTATCCCTCCTTGTCCTCATTAATTACGACTTAGTCTCTATCAATCACGTGCCCCGTGCACGTGACTTAGGGGAGTTTTGCGAGTATATCCTTGGAGTTGGGTCTATTTGTTATTGGTCCAGGAAGTTTTTATTTAAGTTATTGAATTTTGTGGTAAATTTTCACGCAGGCCCCTGTACTTTTGACTATATGTAAAAAAGCCCTTACTAGTAGTGTGCTTTCTCCTTATTATCTCTATTTATTTCATGCATATATAAAATCCTAAAAATTACGAACAAAATTACCATAAGCTTGCATTCTGCTTCCACACTATATTTTTATTTGATATTTTTGTTGCATTTTATTATTTATAAAAATTAAAAAACATTCATTTTCAGAATCGTTTGCATTAGAAAATACATAAAAATTAGAAAACCTTTTTGAAAAATCCCAAAAAATATATATTTTGTGTATTTTTGTGTGTCATAACTTCGGTCCAAAAATCACTAAAAAATCAAAAGAAAACTTCTAAAAATTATAAAAACCCAAAAATTTTTATAAAAATAATAAAATTCCATAAAAAATCATAAAAATACAATCTCTGTTTCTAGATTTTTGTTATTTTGTTATATTTGATTTAAAATTAATTTGAGGAATTTTGGACTCAGATTTACATTTTTCATCCTCATTTTAATTTTGGCCAACATCTTTTATTCATTGTTTTCAGAATTTTTGACTTTAAAAATACCAAAAACATTAGGAAAAATCTAGAAAATCAAGAAAATATTAGAAAAATATAAAAATCACAAAAACACTTTATTTCTTGTATTTTTAGTATTTTTCTTATTTTCATCTCTCTCTTATCTCTAGTGTATATATATTCCTTATATATAGTATATCTTCATTAAAAGAAAAAGACAATACAAAAAATTATAACATATAAAAAGCAAATATAAAATTAGAAATTAAAAATCAAAGTATAAAAATATAAAATTAAAAAATAAATAAAAAATTATAAAACTAAAAACAAACAGAAAAATAGCATTTATAGACAAATACATCACAGTCACAATTTTTGGCATTATTACCTTGATCTATCCTGCTTGTTCCCTGTGTTCGATACTCTACACATACTTATACCTATACACTTATTGTAGAGTTATAAAAAATTTTAACTACACATTTTCTTCTCATTGTTTGATCTTTGTTGTGGGTTAATTGTTGTTTGATGTCCGGATTTTCTTACGGGTTGCCTCAACGACATTGTGATCCCGCCTTTTGTGGATTACTTTAGACCCATGGTGAAACTGCTTCAACACTCTTCCTCTCCAATTGACATGTAAAGAAAAGGCCAATCTCCTCGCATCTCAGATGCATTTACTTCCTAAGAAGTTGTTCTTCGCCAGGCACTCCCTCACAAGAAAATAAACAAATAAATTGGTCAAATATATATAAACAAATATTTAATATAAATAAATAAAATACAAATATACACAAATGAATATCTACATTGATCATATCCTACGTTGCTCACATGCAACGTCTCCATTTGATAAAAATGTTATCATCAGCATTTCTCATGCATGGTCTTGGAGGGTGACGACAGGCCCAAGCTACTAGGGTTAAGTTGATTAATTAAGCTATTGTTGTCAACCCATAACTAACGCTAGTAATCGAGAAAATTGTATTCAACCACGAAAAAAACCAAGAAAATAAAATGAGTGGTCTGAGCTACGTTTACTAAACTATTATAGTGACCAGGGATGACCACAAGGAGGCTACTATTATTAATGAGGGTCAATCAATTCTATGATAAAACATTGAAAAGAAAGAGGGAAAATCAAAGGACAATACTCTTAGCTTTTTAAGTGATTTTTATATTTTTTTGAATTTTTAATGAGTTTTAAATTCTTCAATTTTTATATTTTATGATTTTGAAAATATTTAATGAATTTTATTTATATTTTTTTGTTTTTAATGTTTCAAATAAAGGGAAAATAAAAATAACGAAATAAAAGACAAACACACTATTTTTGGATTTTTTAGATATAGCAAAAATACTAAAAAATCCACAAATATATTTTTATGTTTATAGAAATTGTATTTTTTATTTTTCGAAGATTTTTTATAATTTTAATGAATTTTCTAAAAAAAAGAAAAACACAAAGAGTGAATAATCAAGGGTATTTTTCAAACTAAAAATATCAGTCATACTCAAAACTTTTGGATAATGTTTTTAATAAAACTAATGAAAATACTAATACAAAGAGATTCAAATCACAATATTTACATTTTTAAACGATCTTATATGATTTTTGTAGTATTTTTTTAGTTTGGTAAGTTTTTTTATTTTTATAAAAGCAAATAAGGTGAAAATTAGATAGAAAATCAAACAAGTAAAATAAAGCTACTCTATTTATTTAGAATTTTAAATTTTTTTCAAAATTTTATGAATTTTCTAAAACAAACAAGGAGTTTTTATACTATTTTGAATTATTAATAATACCAAAAGAAAGGAAAAACTCCAAACAAAAACTACTACAAAACAAACACATTAGTAGGAGTTTAGACTATTTTTTTGGGGTTAATTTTGCTATTTACTTCAATTAATAAAAGAGCAAGAAAATAATCCAACAAAAAAGGACTTAAGTGCAATTTAATTTAGATCCTGGGCAAAATATTAACAAGAAATAAAATTTGAGGGGCCCAATGCAATAAGTCCAGAAAAAGTTGTGATGCAAGTGATTCGATTTTTATAGGCATAAATACATATTCCCTAAAAGTTTAACTATTTCATTAACACATAAAAGCACGATAAAAAGTTTGGAAATAATCCACAATAACGTGTAAAGACACGCATGGCTTTGACTCGGTTGGATCAAAATGCAAAAACAAAACTATGAGGTTCTAACTATAAATATTCAAAACTACTTTTACTATAATTATACTAAAATGAAATTAAAGGAAAAGTTGATAAAATGATGCAATATACCCTGTTGGAATGTGGCACGCATGACATCTCATGTACGACCCTGATGGCTGTGGAAAAGGATCTAATGGTATGGGAATGTGGCACTGGTGTATGGTCGGATGATGGTTGTGGCGCAGATCTAGCGGTCTTGGTAAAATTGATGATGTGCATGTCAGAAGCGTGCAAGATCTAATCGGATCATCAAATGTTGGGCGTGAATGGACTGCCCCGATCAAAACTGGGAGGAGGTCTCTTCATTTAATGGCAAAGTAGGCATCTCAAAGAACATTAAGAAGGTGCAACCGGATGAGCTTCGATCAAGTATGTCTAGAACTACAATTCTTAGAACGTCTATATACAAGGTCCAGCATATCATTGGAAGTAATCCGCATCAAATGTCTAGAAGGAAGGTTGGATGATGATTTGCAAGTGAAAATGCCCAGAGGAACTCCTCTATAGAAGTTCAGACTCAAATCTAGACTCTTGAGTGTGCCTAAACATGCAGAGGGATGCTACGCTCGAAGTTGAAGCTTTGGTGAAGTTATTTGAATGATATAAAAAAAGAGAAGTGACGACTGGTGGATTATACTTCTCATGTACGTGGAGGAGAAATTCTTTGCCTAACCATACCCCTATGAGAAAGATTTAGGGCTGTCAGGTTCCGAAGAAAGATGGACGATGACATGGTGAATCGAATGAAGCAGCTATATGCAAGAGATGAGGCTCCGGCTCGGTGGTCGGGGCAGTGAAGGTGACCGATGGAGGTGATGACTTGATCGGATAATTGGGATGAAATGGATGGGTATCGAAGGTACTGGAAACTACGGAAATGAAGGGTGAAGTTCAGTTAAATAATCATTGTGGTTGTGCCCTAAACGCAATCGCGGCAGGCAGAGGAGGCTAATCGTGGCATACGATTCTAACCACAAGCGAGCTACACTCAATCGACTACCAATCCAAACTCTACGGTAGTCCTCTAGGGCACTGTCCTCTAGGATGCAGTTGGAAGAAAAGGAGGTGCAAAGCAAGCTCACTAGCACAATAAGGGGAAGAGAATATTTATAGGGCTCCCCATGCATCTTGAAGGATAGAGAGGTTTCACACGAATCAAGGTGGATCCGACAAAGCCTTAGGATCTGTGAAGATCACGGATCTCTGGTGAACACTCTGGTGTGTGATTTAATGTAAAAGGTGGTTGGACTTGGGTTGGGGAATTGGAAGAAATCAAGTCCAGTGATGCCTAGCCATGTCTGAACCTGGAAGGAGAAGGGTTCGTTCGGGTTAAAAGACATGGGTAGACCAATAAAAAAAGGAAATTACAAAATAAAAGAAAAATTAATTAAACATAGTAAACTATACACAAAATAAACAAATAAACAACCAAATGCATGTATAGGTATTGTACAATTTTACACATTTAATTTATAAGTTAATAAACATTTTTATTTACAAATCAATTAGAGATCTATTTATTGACGAATGAATAACGATAGATATTTACATAATAAATAAATAATAAATGATATCAAACAGTTTTTTCTTTATTTTTTATGAAAAAAATAAGCGTCTTATCTCTCCCAACATCATTCCCTGTCGGGTAGGCCAATATTTAAACTTCTCTTGATTTTCAGGTCAGCTTGTACTTATTACATTTACAACCTTCTTTTATTTATTTTATTTATTATTTCTTTTTTATTCATTTATTTTGTTTAAAAAGTACTTATTACATAATATTAACAAAAGCATGTGCAACGCTAATTTATTGGAATTAGTATAGATTTACACGTATCTTGTAATGGGATTTCAACAAAAAAAAGAACAAAGTATGTGAATCATGGAACAATATTAATTATTAAACTTATCATAATAAATTTGTAGTATGGAGCTCGTTCAGACCTTTGAATTATTAGTTTGAGGAACTTTATTTGGGAAATGGAATTAAAGTCTAACAACCCTCAAGTTCCACAAGACTCCTATTTCGATCGCCTCAACAGTCATGTCAGAACAAGTCCACATACGCAGATTCTTATGACTATGAATCCTTACTTGTACTGTGTAAGCGATATATAGCTTCCCACCTCAGAAATGACAAGAAATAACCTTTGTCAATAAGGTAACTCTAGTCCTACGATCTAGCAACTCTTACCTTGAGGAGCGGGGTATCCCCTTCTAAGTTCAAATATAACCATCTCAAGAAAAAGGGGGAAGAAGAGAATGGATCATGTCCAGTGTAGTCACGTATCCCTTTAGCTTGACCAGCATAGATAAGTATCCAACTGTAAGCTTCCATGAGTTGAGACAGTGAATCACATATGCACTGCTTATTCAACTATATACTCTCTGGAAAACATTTTATTTTCAATCAGGCATGTCCCCTTTTTTGGTGTTTTTGTTTTTTTTTAAATATAAGAAAATGTACGGCATGCATAAGGGCTTGAACCACTAGGCTATCCCTCATTTGAAACTTTGTTGTCACCCACAACATATTGTTGTTAGACCTCAATGCTACTAGACCAGGTTGAGAAGAACTACTATCCCTAGTGGAAGACAATTGTTTCCACTAGTTGTTACACACTCGTGTGCTAATCCAAGCCAAAGGATTCTACCCAATCTCCACCTTATCCATAAAGAGCTACGTGTAGAGTGCTTGACTTAGTTAAGCCACTATCTAGAATAATGATGCGTGTTTTATGAAATAGTCTACTTAGACCAATCAAGATGACATGTGAACACAGTTTTGTGGACTCAAAGAATTATGTCGCTAGGAGTCAAAATGTCTGAACTCCAATTCCTATTAGGTTCCTCTAAAATTAAGTGGATCAAGGTCTTCACCAAGCTCCATTCTTCAAGTTTATTCCAGACTAGTTTAAATGTCAATACTATTCTGAAAAATGCAAATGTACATGCAACAAATAAAGGGATTTACAAAATATTTTTGTAAAGAACAGATATAAAAGACAATAAACTTCTTTTTAAAATCTTTTTCGAAGACTTTTTGCATTTTTTATGGAATTTTTTAACTTTTAAATTTTTTATGTATTTTTAACAAGAAAGAAAAGAAAGAAAGTATTTGCAAGTTTTTGGAAAACTTTTTACATATTTACACATATTTTTATAAAAAAAACTCTATACAAGATCAATACACAATTTGTATTTTATTTTACAAAGACAATATTTAAAATTTTATGTACTATTTTACAAGTGGATTTTAACTACAAATTTTATTAAAGGATTTTATATATATTAGTTTTGTTCACAAAGTTTACAAATAAGTCATGTTCTATTAACAAAGATTTTACAACACATATATACAACTAAGTTATATGACCATAATTTTATAATCCATGTGATAAAATATTTTACAAATAAATTAACAAACCACTTTACTAAAGTTTTCAAAACATTTTTCAAAACTAGTTTTGCAAACAGTCTTACAAATAATTTTTCAAAAAGGATCCCTATGTATAGACTAGAAATCAACAGTTGAGAGACAAGTGAGAGAATAATCAAAGAAGTGAAAAAAAGATATTACTTCCCTTATAATTAGGGTTTGATGTCCCTGAGTATAAGAAGCAAAACATAGGTACTAGAACATAATGAAATATGAACAACACTGGTTCAACACCCTCCTATATGAAGGATAAAGCATATCCTATGTATAGTAAGAATCTTAAGTGAGACCTGGGGTGTTAGACAAAACAAAAGAATGAAAAAATAGAATTAGATAACATGGATATACAAAGAGAAGGATTGGAATGGTAAATCAGGTATGCGATGCAAAAGATGAGAAGAAAAGAACACATCTCATACAAAAAGAATCAGGCAACATCAACGGTCAATGGGCATGATCAAGAAAATGCTTCACGTCGACCATTGGCCCGAAACGTAGACTCATAAGACATATAGAATATCTCAATAATGTTGTTGTCGTGCACCATTCCGACTAAATATGGTCCTTTCCCCTTGCTCTCCAATTTCCATTGAAATAATCTCAATCCTGCATGAAATTGACATACTCTCTAATTCGGCTCAAATTACTTATGGCTGATGTGTGAATCATGCCATATCATCACCGTATACTTATATTGTAGGCTACTCAAAAAGGTTGTATCTCTAAGCTCCTCCAGGGCTACCAACTCTACTCTCCTCTAATCTCCTATACACTCTTGATCCAATAGTATCTCTGTGACTGCCCATAGTGACTTGTGCTTCAAATCCACAGGTAAATGGCAAGGATTGCCGTAAATGAGTCATAATGGAGATGTACCCAATTGTATCTTGAAGGATGTCCTATTGGCCCACAAGACTGAGTCCAAAAGCTATAACCAATCGAAACCTAAGAATGGCCATTCGTCTTGATCTCCTAGTTTGAAACCTCAGTAAGGCCATTCGTCTGTGGGTGATATGGAGTGGCAACTCTATGTTCTATGATGAAGTTGTTAGCAAGGGCCCTTACCTTGTCGTTGATAAAATGAGTACCCCCATCAGAAATCAAAAATCTAAGAACCACGAATTGTGATATGATATTCTTCCTCAAAAATCGACAAATAGTCCTCACATCAACCGCTCAGGTGGGGATGGCCTCAACCTAATGACTCGCATAATCTATAGCCAACAAAATGTACTCAAATCCTTGACTCTTAGGGAATGGGCCAATAAAATCGATGTCTCTATGACCACAACTACCCATCCTATGGCATTCAGTACACCGTTTCACGAATTCATCTGAATCCTTGAAGAGTGTTGGCCACCAAAGGCCAGATTGGAGAACCTTTTGTGATATCTTCTCCCAGAATGATGTACTCTAACTTCAAGCTTGTGGCAATATGTGAGGATGCTGTGGAACTCCTCCTTAGGAATACAAAGATGCCAAACACTATCCCCTCTTTCATGGTAAAGGATGGGATACCACCATTCATACGACTTGGTTTCTAATAAGAAAGTCTGAAGTCACTGCCTTGTCCAACCATGTGGATATTTCTTGGCAAAAAGATAGTTCACAATGTCAGCATACCAAGGGAGAGATATAATAGAAGAATAGTCTCATTTGGGAAAGGCTTAGTAATAGGTGTGATTGTTTCTAAATCCTCAAGATGCTCTAATTGGGGGAGTTGATCAACCACCACATTATTCACTCCAAGCTCATCCTTAATCTCTATATCAAACTATTGGATTAGGAGGATCCATCTTGTCAATCATGCTTTGGCATCCTTCTTAGCTATTAAGTATTGGATGGAGGTGTGATTGGTGTAAATAGTCACTCTAGTTACACGAATGTAAGATCTAAATTATCCAATGCAAAGACTACCACTAGAATCTCCTTCTCTATAACAATATAATTATGTTGGGAGGCATCCAAAGTACAACTAGAATAATGAATGGTGAAAGCAAATCATCCCTCTTCTATCCTAGCATACCACGTATGGCAAAATCAGAAGCATCTGTCATTATCTTAAATGGGAGAGGCCTCGATAGATGAAGGACAAGAGCATGCACAACCAAATTCTTAAGAGTCTCAAATGATGAAAAACACTTATCATATACATGGAACTTGGTGTTTTTCATGAGAAGATCAGTAAGAGGTAGGGAAATAAGACTAAAGTTCTGATTGAATCATCGGTAGAAACCAACATGCCATAGAAAAGACTGCAGCTGCCTAAGATTGGACAGTGGAGCAGGCTTCTTGATGATATCAAACTTGGTCAGATAAACCTACATGCCCTATTGGAGATGATATGACCAACGACCATCCCTTGAGTGTCCATAAAATGACTCTTATCCCAAGATAAAATAAGGTTGACCTCAATGCACCGCTAAATCACATTGTCTAGGCGAGAAAGACAAACATCAAACCCATCACAATAGATGTAAAAATCATCCACGAATACCTCTAAACATTCACCCACCATGTCTGAAAAGATGGAAGGCATTCACCTTTGGAATGTAGACGAGGCATTACATAGTCCAAAGAGCATATGTCTAATAACATATGTCCCAAACAGACATGTGAATGTCACCTTATCTTGATTTTCGGGTGCAATGGCCACCAGATTATACCTTGAGTATATCTTGAGAACCCGTCAAAAAAGCAGTAATAAATCTTCCGAGCTAATCTTTAAACAATCTGATCAATGAATGTTATCGGGGAGTGATCCTTCTTTATGGACTAATTCAATCATCTCCATCATCATTCACAACTACAGTTATACCCATCTCCTTGGGTACCACATGTAATGGACTAACCCTATTTTAGTTAGAGATGGGGTAGATAAAATCAACACGCCAGCACTTGGATATTTCCTTCATGGCCACCTCTCAAAGATTCAGGTTCAGCCTACGTGGAACACATGCGAAGGATTAGCATCATCACTGAGATAGATGTGGTGACAGTATAGAGCCGGGCTTATCTCGTATATATCTACTAGAGACCAACCGATTGCCTTGCGGTTCCTCTCAAGAACCTCCATAAAATGAGATTCTTGGTCATCAACCAACTCCGATGATATGATGATTAGAAACATATTAGCCTCGCTTGTAAGGAATGCATCATGCTCTATGGTAAGCTCTTCAATTCTATGCATGTGGGAGTTGGTAAATCTCATCGTTGAAATGTATGCGTGAAAGATACAATATCTAAATGTGGGAACTCTCGCTATATCTCTAAACACGACAAAGATGGCCCTACTCATGTCTCTATCAGCTACATAGGCACTATCTCCATATTGGTTGTAGGATCTATAGAAATAAAACATGGAAGGTACTCATTAAACTCCTGCCAATGAAAGTCTATGTCCAAATCAGAGAGATTAGAATGACAAGAAATGAAATAAGCCTTGATAACAGAATCAATATCACCAACATCTATGGTATCCTCCGCTAAAAGTGCACTCTCTGAATTTTCATCAGCTACCAAATCAGTATCTACCCAAACTGCCTCATTACATGTATCAAAATGCCGCACTCATGCTTCATGTTTGGCTCTGAATTTGTCATCTATACTAACCTGGTTGAATCTATGGCTCTCAACACCTCAATCGTTTCTATTTTTATACTATGTCCCTTGACATAAAATTATACCTTATCCCTATCATGGTCAGACAACCTTTGTTGTTGTCGGGAAAGGTCGGCCTAATATGATGGAGGTATTTATCACGCATTCATGGATCTCCATGTCAAATACGACGAAGTCCATGATGAAATTTCAGGAATTGAATGGATTGCATCCTTTAGTAACTCCTTCAGCCTCTTAACAAATCTATCTGCAAACTAGAGTGCTTTCTCGCTCTGTCTAAGAGAGCCAAACTCGAAGTCGTTGGCTAAGGCTACCAGGAGAAGGTTAATCGAAGACTCGCTATCTAATAGAGTATGATCGAACCGCTGCTCATGAATGTGGCGTCTGGCATACGAAGCTCCTGAATCTGGCATCATGGCTGGAAAAAAATTATGTATAGAAAAGCATGTGGCATAGATAAGCACGTGGATCTCTACACTGTGGTTGTGCCTCTTCCTCCTATGGAATGTGGTCTTCTCTCTCGAATTCTTCTAGAAGAGAGGGATGCACTCCAATGCCTCCTAGAGAGTCAGTTGGATCGAAAATTGATCTATCAGCTGCTCGCTATACTCTATCTATTATCTCTTTTGGAATTTTCTATTTACAAGACCATCCCTAAGTGGATTTGCTTGAGGGATGGTGATGGTTGTACCCTCAACAGGAACTTGGAGATTTGGAGTAGTAATAGGTTTCTGAGAATATAAATGGGTGGAATCTGTACAAGCATCATCAAGTATTACATCAAATGGACTACGAGAAGAAATAAAAGCCTTTCCTCTATGCATCTTTTAGTTTTTTTGAAATTTTCCCATTTTTATATTTTTCTAATAACATCATCCTCAAGTAGATGAAGAGAAATATAAACAACTGGAGTGTCTGTTCATGGAATCTTGGTGGCATTAGTACCACCGACAACATATGAGGAAGCAACATCAATACCGAGCTCTTGCCCATCATGTAGAATAACGGTGGCATTAAACAACACCATCTGCAACATCTTGAGAAGGGATGGCATTAACACCATCGCCTGAATAATCAATCTTGGAGGCATCAACACCATCATCAACATCAAAGTTAGCAGCATCAACACCTCTGTCTATCTCATCAATGCTCTTGAATGAGCATCTTGTTGTCATCTAGATGAGGCACCATCTGTTGGCTTCCTACTGCTCCTAAGTGCCCCAAAATGAGCATCAAATAAAAAATTCATCTTACCAAGTACCTCAATTGGCATTTCTGACTCTATATATCGTACGTACTCAAATTTCTTATAGATATTGTTCTGATTCGACTCAATCTGTCCGGGTAAGGCATCTTGGCCCTTGATGATCTCTCTCATCACCTATTTTAAATCATCCATCTCTTGCCTAGATTTGGTCTGTTGCTCTACAATCATGTGGGTGAGATCCTCTAAAGATGGGTTCTCAGATGAGGGTGAATGGAAACTGAATAGTTGCCTCTATAGAAGTGATGAGGCTGGTCATGTTGATGCTTCTCCTCTGTGTTTGAGTGAGGGGGAGGCTGCTGGAACTGGGATTGAGGTTCCTCGAGCCTACACCACTAACCCTGGTACTGGATCGATAAGTAATGTGTTTGGAGTACTAGGCTGCTTCTACTGCGTACCCTGATCTGATTGTACCGGATGATGTTGTTGGGAATGAACACCTTCAATAAAACATCTAAAGCATGGGTCATCATGACGGATATTGGGCTTCTTCTAGTACTACAAATACCAAATCTCGTTAGCTTCAACTAATGGTATCGACTACTTGTGCAACAGCGGAGGAAGGGTTGCCAATAGTTGATTATTGTGCTACACCACCATTTATGTATCTGGAGAAGGTGGTGGTGACAATTGGTACAACGAGGGTGGTTGAACAGGCTCCACTTGAATATGGCAAACCTATTTGTTTGAGGCAAATGGCTATAATGATATGTTCCCCTGATAAACTTGCTACCTATAGTGTGGCAAAGAAGATGTATATGCCTCTTGAAGGTACATGATCTACGTCTTCAAGTCACTCAAATTCTGTGCCAGCTCATCAATCTTGTTGATCTTATCTAGGCCCTGGCATATCTTCTTCCATATGATCTGGCCTATTTACGTGACTCAAATTCTATGCCCATGTTTGCAGCTGATGACTCTACTAGTGCTACTGCTATAGAAGATGAATATGAACTGGCCTATTTACGTGAAACCTTGTGGTGAGAGAACGCTTGGTCTGAATGCTTCCTCTGATTGTAGATACAGGTTTGTGTTATGATAGTGTAGTTCTTAACCATCTCCTTATATATGGCCCAAACCTTATCCACGTCATTGAAAAATAGGATCTTCCACAACTGGCGTTGACAAACCCATGCAGCTCGGGTGTCTGCCCAAAAAAGTAACTATGTACCATGTTGCACTTGCTCATATCATGGCAGATATACCTATCTATGAGCTCTCTAAATCGATCCCAAGCCCCGTAGAACTACTTCTTCAGGATCATTGTGAAGTTGCTGATCATGGTGCATTGCATTGGTCTAACCGAGTGGATAGTGTGTGTTGAGGTACTCAGTCCTACACTTCTCCCAGGTAGTGACAGCCTTCCCCAAGTGCTTCGGCAAGTAGGTTGCTCTATCAACCAAGGAAAACTGGAAGGTTATCAGCTTGATGATATCCTCGTCCACCATCCTTCCATGGACTGTGTTGCAAATGATCTCGAACTCCAAGAGATGTAGATGGGAGTCCTCAGTTGAGTGCCCATGGAAATTGGGAAACAATCAAATCACCTGTGGATGAAGCTCAAAATCTCCCAGAATGGTAGGCATCTAGATGGACCAATGAGTGAGAGTAGCACCAAGGTTGTGCAACATCCTCGAGGTGTGCAAAGGTCTCTGTGTACCTATGGCCTCCTCCCAACGTTTCTGTCTGTCCTCTACTCGGTCCTTAGGTATCTCCCCTACACCATCAGATATCTCAACTGAGGAATATGCTCTCCCAACTCGCATCAATGTCAACTCTTGCCTCACCTCTATCTTGAGCAACCCCAAGTTCCTAATCTATCTCAGCATCGCCTCTCAGGATGCCATGAGGTTGTTGTTTATTGTATCCTGATGAAACACATCATGAATATCTAGATGCTCGTTCTCTTTATGTTATTGAGACATCTCGTCAAATTCTGAAAAGGAAAAATAGAGGACCTCAGGTGTTGCCAAGTCAACAAAAATCTGCTCTAACTGTTGTTGTACCTCATGTGATGTATCAAGAAGGTCAAAGAAAAAGGAAGTGGAATATTCAGATTCTGAGAACTGGTCTAAGCTCTTAGAACTGTCCTAAACGAGTGGACTGGTGCGATATGAAGCGGTGCCACTGTATGTAGCCAAAGAGACTGCTCGCCCATCATCATGATGTAGAGGGAAATGAACAGTAGATTTGGAATGAAAAACAAATGATCAGAAACTAACCCCCAAGTTCACCAACTCAATACAATGATGACCATGAAAGCTCGGGCATTAATATTTTCAAAATTTAGATTTCAGTGATAAAATAATTATATTAACAAGCTCACATGTATAGTCACCTAGAGTAGACCGTGCATAAGTTCATGAATCCCCCAAACTGAGAATTATCCTCGTAAGAGATCAGGAGCCATTCTAAGGAAATTTACCTCATTACCTGCAAGACTAATTCTACTAACATTTAAGGCAAGTGCTAGTAGCAATAACAATACCCTAGAGTTAAAGTCCAAGCACTTAGGGCACACGTCCAGGGCTTTGGGGTCTATTCTTTAAGTGTATGTGCCTCATTCTGTCTAGAGGGTGTTGATGAATCCACGATTCATTATCTCAATATATTGATATTAGCAAAATCAACCATTACAATCTTAAATAAATGTTCATAAAATTAATAAATTAATAAAATGACTCTA
Organism: Ottelia alismoides; assembly: GCA_037367405.1. Taxonomy (NCBI): domain Eukaryota; kingdom Viridiplantae; phylum Streptophyta; class Magnoliopsida; order Alismatales; family Hydrocharitaceae; genus Ottelia; species Ottelia alismoides. The sequence goes on from JAZKJV010003037.1 coordinate 244,819, forward strand.
GTAAATAAAATACACTAAGTATTGTATATTATATTTTACAAAATAAATTAACAATAAATGGCTGTAAATTAAAGGAGTTCACCTATAAATAGCTCAAAAATTGATGTGTTTTAAATAATTTCATTTCAACTCCTTTTTGGCTAATTCTTTCTCTAACTTGTTTATATACAAAACAAAAATACAAAATAAATGTTACCTCAAATAAATACTCCAAGATATCAAAGACAAAAAGTCGTAAAGTCCAACTTCCGCGCCAAATTCTCGCTCTCTGTGAACTTCAAATTACCAAAATCACTCTTAAAGATTAATCTAGAAAATTATTTATCCAGTGAAAATGGTTTCAATAAAATCGGAGCTTGTTTGCCAAATATTGGTTTTGGGACCTAGGTGTACATTGCATATATTGTAATTATTTGTTCATTCTTATTTCTTATTTTATTTCCTTAATTACTAAAACTCCTAAAAAAACATTGTTATATTTTATTTTATTTTTAATATATATATTTTTTTATTTTGTAAATATCTTTTATTAAAAATACAAAAAATCGAAATTAGAAAAGTAAAAAAAGATTGTACATATTGTTGGTCTTATGTTGTAAATTCTCCATTTTTTCTCTTTATTTTATTATCTCTTTTTAATTAGCCTACTTTTATTTAAATCCCGTTCTCTACAATAACTTCTCTTATTCAATTAACCTCCATTCAACTCCAACATTCATATAACTTCCCATACAACTCCCCCATTAATGTAACCTCCCATTGAATTCCATCTCCTTTCTAACCTCCATTTATGTTCTCTTTTTATTCATATTTTCATCCTCGTTTTTGCCGATTCATCATTCTTATAGATAAAGGAAAGAGCATGGAGTGTTTTCTCATTGACAACAGCCGACCATCCTCCTCAAGTGACGACCTCCTTTCAGGCGAGATCCGCGGTGACCACCATCCTACGTCACGAGTTTCCCATCAGTCTCCAATAGCTTCTCCGATTTTTATTCGCCAGTCAGATGAACGCCACGACAAGAGTATATCATAGCTGCTCTCATTTCTGTTTATTAGTTTATTTTATCTACATTTTATTTTATTTTGTATTACCACTACTACACCTTCATTTGTCCACCTCACCTCCATCATCTTCTTCATATCAAACCACCACCACACCATCCTATTTTGCATTTTTTTATTCCCTATTTAAGAAAACTTAAAAAATTAAAAAATTAAAATTTAAACAAAAAAGAACCAAAACCCAACAACAACAAAAAAAATGAAAAAAGGAAAGCAACAAGTGGTCGGCTCCTCCACCATGATGGCCACCGCCACCTTCCTCCCTGCCCGCTCTGCCACTCACGCCTACGACACCATCCATTAGTCATGCAACCTCTAGTAGCGTCCTCCTCTGCTTGCACGGAGGCCATCACCATCGCCCCCTCTGCCAACAATAGTCGACGCCCCTGCATGTTGCCTCCCTTTCCTCCACCACATGGGCCCTCTTGGCCACCCGCCATACACAGCCACCAGCAACCACGACCATGTCGCCTACAACCCTTCCACCCTACATGCACCGTGCCTCTAGGGGCTCCATCACCAAGCCCCTCCGCCAACAGCATTCTCCATCCATCGCCATCGCCGCAAGGATCGTGCCGCCGACATCCACGAGGCCGGCCGCAACCCACCTCGCCATTTTACTCCACCTCTACCACCCGCGACGTGCCTTCCATCGTGCCTTAATCGCCTGCAAGCAAGAGGAAGATCTTTATTTATATTTTTTTATTTTGTAAAAATTGCAAAGTTTTCCTACACATCTTTCATAATTACAAAAGTGCCCCTTTGCATAGTATGCATTGTAATTTTAGTTTGTAAATTTTCACAAATAACCCTGTGTCCATGTGTTAATTTGGACAAAAACTTTTCATCATTTAATTTAATGAAAAATGTCACATTGTAGAGAAACTAATTTTCTATCACATGAATATTTATAAGTATTTTTCTGATCTTTATGTAAAATATTAAGAAACTAATTAAAATTGTTTATTTAAAATATTACATATTTAACCCAATTTGAGTGATTAAATTCAGATTTCACTCACACTTGCTCCAAAATTTCTACAATAATCAAAAATGACGCTTTGAAATAGGCTTTAATTAGTTCCAAATATCGTCTTAAATGGAATTTGAAGGATATGGGGAATCCTTAAGCGCGTCACGGAAGCGTGATGATCGCATCCAATGCGATCGGAGCGACTAGTCGCACTAGTCGCTTGGTGTAGGGGAATTTTAAAAAATTTAAATCATAGGATGAAACCACATGATCCCAAGAATGTTTATTGGATCATTTTATCAATCCACAAAGTATTAGAAATACCTCTTGAAGCGTGGTTGCGATCACTTGATCTCTAAAGCTAGAGATCCTCTTGGCTCAAGTCAGATCCCCGAAGATGGCACTTGCGGGCGAGATGATGAGACACATGTTTCCTACAATCCTCGATGAAGATCCAAGCCTTGAATCTCATGATTTCGTCCAAGAAAATCCTACGTCTCCTTCTAATGCAAGAAGCTCCAATGAAAATAGAGATCCACGAGTAATCGAGGCGACTACACGACGACGTAACTACGATTGCAGTTCTCTCAAGGTCTTATGGTGGACGGCCACCCTTAGAGAGAGAGAGAGAGAGTAGACGTGTACAATACTGTGTATATACAAAGGGAGAGGGTTGCCCTCCTTATATATTAGTTTGGGAGTCCATGGATGTAAATACAAAGGGAGAGGGTTTCCCTCCTTATATATTAGTTTGGGAGTCCATGGATCACAATCCATGGGACACACAAAATCAATCGTTAGATAGATATGTGTTTTTAATCAATGGCCATGATCATTGTCGTTCAAAACAACAACTTATTAGTTTATATTAAATTAAATATATGTTGCATTATCATCAACATAATTTAATTCAACAAAATCAATTGTCACAAATTCCTAATAAAAGAGATAATAATCCACTCCTAAAAGGGGGGGGGCGTATCACATGACCAATTCATGGGTGACGCCACCTCCTTTTTTGTGGATTTTATCCTCCTTTTTTTATTATCTCATTATCTCTTATTTGGAACAGTATTTATTGCAGATATATTCACTAAATTAATTCGAAAACAATTAGTGAATATTTCAATCGTGCCACTGAAAAATTGTGAATCACATTCACAACCCAAATAAAAATTGTAAATTACAATTAATTGCTTAATGTAAATCCAATTCACATTAACATTTAATATATGTCATTTACAAAGGTGCTCTCTCTCTCTAATATATTATAAATCATATTTGTAATATATATACTGATATTATGAATAGCATTGATAGCACTATCCACAATCTGCATTTCCTCGATAATTAAATCTCATTTAATTATCTTGGATAATCATTCTCACAATATGAATTGTATTCATATCATTATTGATAATTAGATCTCACTTAATTATCAACATATCATTGCTTGGATACATAATTCATCAAAGGAATTATTCTTGAACTACTTTAAGAATAGCTTGCTTTCTCCGCAGATACTTGGAGATAAAGACCGGGTGATTATATTGTTCCACGTATAGTGACATGGATGTTGAGAGCTCATCTCAAATCCAGATCTCACGGACCTCTCATAGATGCTTGATTACATCAATACTGTAAATCGAATCTTCTCATTGCATCTGAATCTCATTCAGATCAATGTCCAACACTTCGACCAAGATCAGATTACTTCTCTACTGAGAGGAGCCGCTAAAATCCAAACCTGTTTCATCACTCCCTCGGAATGGAAGCGACATGGTTATACAATCGTTTATGGTCAAATCACCCTCTGGTATTCCCAATACCTTTACATCTTGCATACCGGAAGACCTATGATCAACCTGAATATGTAGATCAATTTTACATTGTCATCTTCTGGGTTTGATCACCAAGCTTCTCAATCTTGGTCCTTGTGAATTGGTATTAATCATATGCTTTCCCAAAGCATATATCATACATCCAAATTCTTGTCATGCTTCCAAAGTACGATGACCATGCATGGAATTAGATTGGTCCCAATTCCTCATGAGTGTGCTCATATCTTACGATTCATAAGTGAACTTGTATGATGCCTTTGAGAGATCGTATTACTCATATGCCCTTACATGCACACCAGCTCGTCGGTGTATAGACCTTAGTTAGGTCATCAACCTATTGGTCTGCCAAATGTACATACTTAGACATATAGTAACACATATGTCTCTGGTCAAAGGATGTGTGCCTATGTTGTGACAACATTCAACATAGGACTTAGGTTATCTCGATCTCGTTAAGTCAACCCTTTTACCTAACTAATCTGACACCTCTGAATCACTATTCCCATGTAGAGGAACTGAATCAAGAGGTCGATCAGATATCATCCTTTTAGAGAAAGGATTGACGTCTCCTACTCAGGCTGGAGATCATCTCTTAATAATCATTTGACAGTTCCTGATGAGTCCTCTACCTAACTCTTTAGATATTCATACAAACACCAGCCTCTATGATTCAATTAATGAATCAACAACTATATGATCATCATGATGGCCATGGCACATAACACTAATTGTACAGAGGGACCTTATAGTGCATTCATTCATTTAATTTCAGAAAGGGAGTGAAACAATCAATATCTTTTATTGATAAAACATATATATTACAATAACATTTTTTGTAAGAATGGTTCGCCTCACGCTCACGTGGCTAACAATCTCTCACTAGCCCTCAGAACCATTCAAGAACAATTCGTAAACCCATACTCATTACATGCAGGTCAAAAACCTTTTGTGTAAGAGGTTTGGTAAGAGGATCAGCAACGTTGTTGGCGGAGGCCACCTTGGTGATGATGATATCACCACGCTTTTGAATCTCCCAAATGATGTGGTATTTTCTTTCCATGTGCTTTCTCTTTTGATGACAGCTGGGTTCCTTCAATGGCTTTCATGTTATCGCGAAGTAATTGGATGGGAGTATAAGAGGAAACTACACCGAGCTCCAAGATGAACTTGCGCAACCACACCGCCTCCTTTGCATCATCCCATGCGGCAATATATTCAGCTTATGTTGTTGAATCTGTTGTAGTGTCATGCTTCTTGCTTCTCCAGCTCACAGCACCACCGTTCAACCGGAATACAAACCATGATGTCGACTTTCGATCATCAATATCCATTGGAAGTCTGAATCTGTATATCCCAAGACTTGGAGATCACCATCTCCATTGACGAAGATGTAATCTTGTGTTCGTCTTAGATATTTGAATATGTTCTTTAATGCATTCCAATATTACTCTCCATAGCTGGATTGGCAACGACTTATCACTCCCATTGCATGGTATATGTCTGGTCTAGTATACATCATGACATACATTAAGCTTCCTACGGCTGATGCATAGGGGCATCCAGCCATGGCCTTCTTTTCCTCAACACTTTGAGGAGCCATCCCGTTAGACAGATGGATACCATGTCTTAAGGGGAGGAATACTTTCTTTGAACTATCCATACAGAATCGTTCAAGAATCTTCTTAATGTACCCATGTTGTGATAACCCCAATATCCTCTTTTCTCGATTCCTGAACAGCTTTAGGGCTAAGATGTAAAAGGCTTCTCCAAGATCTTTCATCTCGAAGGTATGAGATAGCCAAATTTTCATACTAGTCATCATTCATGTATCGTTCCCAATGATAAGGATATCGTCAATGTAAAGCACGATAAACACAATGGTGCTCCCACTAAGCTTCTTGTACACACAAGGTTCATCAAGATTCTGTACAAAATCATAAATCTGTAGGGTTTCGTAAAATCTGATGTTCCAGCTACGAGAAGCTTGTTTGAGCCCATAGATGGATTTCTTTAGCTTGCATACTTTTCTATCATCATCTATGAAGCCCTAGGGATGCTCCATATAGATGTCCTCCTCGAGGTATCCATTGAGGAAAGCTGTCTTGACGTCCATCTGTCTAATGTCGTAGTCAAGAGATGCGACTATAGCTAGCAGTATCCTGATGGACTTAAGCATAGCCACATGGTAGAATGTCTCATCGTAGTCGATGCCTTCTCTTTGTGTGTAACCCTTGGCTACGAGCCGTGCTTTGAAAGTCTCTACTTTCCAATCAGGTCCCTTTTTCTCTAGAAGATCCACTTACACACGATGGGTGTTGCCCCTTTAGGTGGATCCTCTAGGATCCATACACCATTCTTATGCAAGGACTCAATTTCTGACTTCATTACTAGCATCCATGTCATGATCCGTGAGTGCTTTGTCAAATGAAGCAGGATCATTGTCAGTCTCACTCGACACATTGAATCCATAACTTTCAAGTGGTGCAACAATCCTCTAACTCCTTCGAAGAGGTATGGGTGTTTCATTTTTATTTATTTCTTCAGTTTCTGGTTTAGGAATCTCAAAATCATCAGGGGATTCAATGAGTTCCTGTACTTCATTTCTATTTTGACCTTTAAGGATATCATCCTCCAGAAATTTCACATCTCTAAAGACAAAAACCTCTTCGGTCTCATGGGTCATAAGAATGATATCCAATACCATATTTAACATACCCAATGAAGTAACACTCACGAGTGCGATATTCTAGCTTACCTGCATCCACGTTCTTCGCATGGACCAAGCAACCCCAAACCCTCAAATGTTTAACACTAGGTTTGTTTCCATACTAGAGCTCGTGAGGAGTCTTGGGTACAGATTAGCTTGGAATCTTATTCAGGATATATATTACAGTCTCTACTGCATATCCCCCGAAACTAAGAGGTAAATGTGCTTTTCTCATCATTGAACAAACCATGTACATGATGGTTCTGTTGCATCTTTCATCAACACCGTTAAGTTGGGGGTTCCAGGGGGAGTGAGATTGGAGACAATTCCATTCTCGTTAAGATATTATTTGAATTCATCTGAGAGGTACTCGCCACCTTGGTCAGATCGAATCCGTTTAATCTTCCTATCGGTTTGGTTCTCAACCAAAAACTTAAACTCTTTGAACTTTTTAAAGGTTTCAGATTTATGATGTAGTAGGAAGATAACCCCGTATCGCAAATGGCCATCGATAAATGTCTAATAATATTGATATCCATTTCGAGTCGCGGTACTGAAGGGACAACATACATCGGTATGTATTAGGTCAAGAATACCTTCGCATCTTGTAACCTTGTTAGGGAAAGGTGTTCTAGTCATTTTACCTCGAATGCAATGTTCGCAGGTAGGCAAAGATTGAACCTGTATAAAATCTAAAGGTCCATCCTTTATCAATCTATTGATCCTATCAATAGATAGATGACCAAGCCTTTGATGCCTAATCATATTCGAATGATTTCCATCCTCCCTTTATCTTTTAGGGTTTTTATTATTAGTGGTAGTAACATTCAAGACACATTCATCAATGCATAATTCATAGAGTGCACTAGAAGTCAAAATACCATCCACAATATATTTATCATAACAGTTTATGATTAACTTATTACAGAAAAGTAATGAATATCCACTTCTAACAAGCTTAGGTATAGATATCAATTTCCTTCTGACTTCAGGTACATAAAGACACTCTTTAAGTATTAAGACTCTACCACTAGATAACGATAGTCGACAGGTTCCGATGGCGACTGCTACAACACTTGCATCAGATCCCATCTGGATAACTATCTCCCCTTGCTCTAGATTCGTAGTTTCTTGAAACAAATGCAATGAATTGCATATATGAATAGAAGCACCAGAATCTACAACCCAACTTCCTTCTCATCCAATGAGAAAACTAGTTTCAGTGATGAAAGTCGATTTCATACCTGTAGGGGCTTTACCTTTGTTAACCGACTCCAGGTATTCTAGGAAATTACGTCGCCAGTGCCCCAACTTTTTGCAGTGGTGATATACACTGGTCTTCTTCGATGTCATTAGTGTGAAAGCACTACAAGATGAACCAACTCCATGACTCTTCTTCTTTCTCTTCTAGGTCAGGCCCTTCCGAGAACCTTGCTTTCGATCGCGCTTCCCTTTTACTTGTGCAACCATTGCACTAACAGAGGGTCACCCTTCTTCATTACATCTTCTCCTGACTTTAATGTAGCTAACTACACATTGTTAGTAAAATCACGTTTGCTCATGTGATATGACACAACAAAGTTGTTGAAAGAATTAGGGAGCGACATCAGAATGAAATAAGCCTGCATTTCAGAATTCATGTTGGCTCCCAGGGTTTCCAAATCAGAGAGGTACCCAAACACTTTGAGTACTTGTTCTCTGACAGAGGTTCCTTCCTGCCTCTTTTAGTGAAGAAGAACTTTCATTACATTATAACGCTGTGTGTAGTTTATGTCATCGAACATTTCTTTCAGATTTAGCATGATTTCTTGGCAATGATTCATTTCCACGTGTTGCTTCTGAAGCACATTGGACAATGAGCCAAGAATATAACATCTTGCCAAGTTATGATCTTCATCATAATTCTCATTAAAAGATTTATCTTCTGGAGTCTGAGGATTTTCTATCTTGTCCTTGGATAGCACATACGAGATGCACCCCGTAGAAAGGATAAGATCCAAATTTCGGATCCAATTCGAATAATTTGATCTGGTCAACTGATTGACCTCCAGGAGCCTACCCAGTGGGTTCATAGACTTCATTTTTTAAATTAAGAATGCACTATATTAGAACATATAAATAAATATATATTTATTTTAAAAACAATTGATTAAGGCATTTTAAATCAAAATAGTCTTGCTCTATCAACTTTGAAAGATTATTCCCTTATTGTCTCTCAAAACAAGAGAAATACCTATCGCTATATCTCAAGCAAGAACGAGGATCTCCACTCTTTCTTTGTCACATCCCAATAATATGAGAACATGTGACTCGAATAAAGAGAAGCGGGAACACTTTCTGCCTTGCAAGTCCAACTTGCATTTCCCAATTCGGTCTTTAACACCCGAGCCCACCACCCCTAAGGTGATGTTGACCCGTTGTTAATTGAACCAACCGTCAATAGGATTAGAACTCACTATGCACAATCTAATATCACCCCAATAATATGAGGACTCAATATTGGGGTCACTACGCATACGACCTTACTCTTTCGAGAAGCAAAGAGCACGGTCCATATGCGCTTGTATACAAGATCTGTCACTTCGGACAGGCGTCTCCTACATACAATCCCTAGCGACGGAACCCTTTGCCTTGACGGGAGATCATGGATGTCACTTATGTGATCCTCCACCTCTTATTCAAATTCAATAATTAATTATCATGAATCACATTCATATAATTAATTCTTCCAAGGGAAATACACATCTATTCATAATAGAGTGTATCATTTGGACATAATCAATTTAATCATATTAAATTAATTATATATCCAATCTTAATCAACAAACTTAATTACTACTTGAATAGAAGGTATAATCTCAATGTATGTATTATTCGAATTTTAATAATTAAAAAAATACACCTTGATTTCTCCAGCATTATCGAGTCCCTACGCGATGTCATGGCCAGTACCGACGGGAGTGGGACAGACCGCAACCGGTGCGACCTGCAACCCGAACGCTCCCGGACTAGATACCATATCCACCTCAAGAAAGGATAATGCAAAATAGATCATTGTGTACTTTGAGATGCTCATTATTTCTTCAACCGAAATTATACCATATAATATTCATCAAAAACATTTTGATATTATTATAAGGAGAATTTCTAAACAAATCCCAAATCCTATTCAAACAAAAGGGTTTTGCATGTAAAAGTTGTCCTACAACTAATGTTGGATAAACTAGAGGTTTGCAATGTTTGTTGATGATTTCATGTCAACCAATTATTATCAAGATCAACTATCTTATCATTTTGGTAAGTGAAATGTCATTCTAGGAATTAATTATCATCTTTAAATATTTCACAAATATTTATCAATAATCATTTAAAAAATTGATATTTAATTTTCATCAATTTATTTGAATGACTGTCACAAGGTTGATGATCAAGTTTGTCAACTTCCAACAGTGGTCCCTACTCACTAAAATCAACATAGCTTGATCAATTTAACTCTAAATTACGCAAAATCAGTTTCCTAAGATTGCTAATTTGATTTATGATAGAAAATAAGTGATATTTCATGCATTTCTTGGCACATAAAAAAATAATCAACTCATTAATCATGTTAAGATAAACAGTTCCTGCAACAGTGAATACATGTTTATTCGAAAGGCCATATCTTGAGCAAACAAAATACAAATTACGTAAACTTAGATCCTATGATTTCCTCATTTATTGGGGAAAAAATGCAATTAAATATTTTTTATTTAAACATTTTAAACAGTGCCTAAAAATCCAATTAAATAGAGTTGCGGAAATTGAAATGCGACAAAAAACTTTCACGACCTTAACGAAACCCAAGTCATCCTAGGTTTACAGATCATATCCAAAACCTTTCCGACCTATGGCTCTGATACCACTTTAAGGATATGGTAAATCCTTAAGTGCATCACGGAAGCGTGATGATCGCATCCAATGCGATCGGAGCGACTAGTCGCACTAATTGCTTGGTGCAGTAGTATTTAAAAAAATTTAAATCATAGGATGAAACAACATGATCCCAAGAATGTTTCTTGGATTGTTCCATCAAACCACAAAGTATTAGAAATACATCTATAAATGTGGTTGTGATCACTTGATCTCTAAAGCAAGAGATTCTCCTGGCTCAAGTTCGATCCACAATGATGGCACTTGTGAACGCGATGATGAGATTCGTGTTTATCGCCATCCTCGATGAAGATCCAAGCCTTGAATCTCCTGATTTCGTCCAATGAATTACGACGTCTCCTTCAAGTGCAAGAAGCTCCAAAGAAGATGTAGATCCACGAGCAATCGATGCGATGGCACGACGGCGTAACTACGATTGCAGATCTCTCAAGGTCTTAAGTTGGACGGCCATCCTTAAGAGAAAGAGAGAGATAGCGTGAGAATGAGAAAATAAAGAGAGAGCAGACGTGTACAATATTGTGTATATACAAAGGGCTAGGTTTTCCCTCCTTATATATTAGTTTGAGAGTCCATGAATCACAATCCATGGGATACACAAAATCAATGGTTAGATTGATATGTGTTTTTAATCAATGGCCATGATCATTGTTGTTCATAACAACAACTTATTAATTTATATTAAATTAAATATATGTTGCATTATCATCAACATAATTTAATTCAATAAAATCAATTATCACAAGATAATAATAAAATAGATAATAATCCACTCCTAAAAAGCGGGGGCGTCACCCATGACCAATTCATGTGTGACACCACATCTTTTTTAGTGGATTTTATCCTCCTTTTTATATTATCTCATTATGTCTTATTTGCAACAATATTTATTGCAAATATATTCATTTAATTAATTCCAAAACAATGAGTAAATATTTCAATCTTGCCATTTAAAAATTGTGAATCATATTCACAATCCAAACAAAAATTGTAAATTACATTTCCAATTAGTTGCTTAATGTGAATCCAATTCACATTAACATTTAATAAATGTCATTTACAAAGGTGATCTCTCTCTAATATATTATAAATCATATTTATAATATATATACTGATATTATGAATAGCATTGATAACACTATCCACAATCTGCATTTCCTCAATAATTAAATCTCATTTAATTATCTTGGATAATCATTCTCATAATATAAGTCGTATTCATATTATTATTGATAAATAAATATCATTTAATTATCAACATCTCATTGCGTGGATAAATAATTCATCAAAGGAATTATTCTTGAACTCCTTCTAGAATAGTGTGCTTTCTCCGCTGATACTTGGAGATAAGGACAAGGCCATTGTATTGTTCCATGTATAGTGACTTGGATGTTGAGATCTCATCTCAAATCCTGATCTCATGGACCTCTTGTAGATGCTCAATTACATCAAGACTGTAAATCTAATCTTCTCATTGCATCTGAATCTCATTTAGACCAATGTCCAACACATCGACCAATATCAAATTACCTCTCTACTGAGAGGAGCAACTAAAATCCAAACCTATTTCATCACTCCATCGGAATGGAAGCGTCATGGTTATACAATCGTTTATGATCACATCATCCTAATGTATTCCCAATACATGTACATCCTGCATACTGGAATACCTATGATCCACCTAAAGATTTAAATCAATTTTACATTGTCGTCTTCAGGGTTTGATCACCAAGTTTCTCAATCTTGGTCATTGGGAATTGGTATCGATCATATGATTTCACAAAGCATATATCATACCTTCAAATTCTTCTCATGCTTCCAAAGCACAACAACCATGCATGGAATTTGATCAGTCTCAATACCTCATGAGTGAGCTCTTGTGTTCCGTTTCACAAGAGAACATGTATGATCCCTTTGAGAGATATATTACTCATATGCCCTTACATGCTCACCAGCTCGCCAGTTTATAGATCTCGGTTAGGTCATCAACCTATTGGTCTGCCAAATGTACACACTCAAACATATAATAACACATCTGTCTCTAGTCAGAGGATGTGTGCCTATGTTGTGACATAATTCAACATAAGACTTAGGTTATCTTGATTTCGTTAAGTCAATCCTTTGACCTAACTAATCTGACACCGCCGAATTAGTATTCCCATGAAGAGGACCAGCATCAAGAGGTCGGTCAGAAATCAGTCTTTATGAGAAATGATCGTCATCTCCTACTCAGGCTGGAGATCATCTCCTAATAATCATTTGACGGTGTCTGATGAGTCCCTTGTCTAACTCTTTAGATATTCATCCAAACACCAGCCTCTATGATTCAATTAATGAATCAACAGCTATATGATCATCAAGACGGCCATGGTACATAATCCTAATTACATAGAGGGACCTTATAGTGCAGTCATTCATTTAATTTCAGAAAGGGAGTGAAACGATCAATAACTTTTATTGATAAAAAATATATATTACAATAACATTTATTATAAGAATTGTTCTCCTCGGGCTCACATGGCTAACCGAGTTTTCTTGTGCCTTAAATAAATTGTAGAGTGATCTTGATACTTAATTTTTATTTAAATCCACAGACATTATTTTCATGAAATTCCAACTCTTCTAGATCGTTCATATAAATACCTATTTGAGATGATTTGCTTTTTGGATGATTTGATAATGTTGATTTATTAGGAATTAAATACTCACTGTCACTCTGTTTTTATTAAAAGAATGTATAAAGTGTGATTACATCATTTTATAGCATTTATTGTTAAAAAATCCAAAAAATAATTTTGTCTGATTACATCATTTTTTAATTCCTCTAAAATTTTCGATTTTTTTGCGCTTGTGTGAAAAAATTGTGTGAAAACCAATAAAGTGTGCATTTTTTCATTTTTTCATTTTAACACCTAAGATTCTAAAAAATGTATCTTGCATTCATGATTAGATTAAGTTTCTTGGAAAAATATAATTTGGCTAAATTGGACTAATTTAACATTAAAAAAATTTGGCTAAGTTGTGTGCTTTCTTATTAACTTAATTCACTCACATTTTCCATTAGAATTTTTTTGCATTAAAAATATAAAAAATATAAGAATTGGAATCATAGACCTAATTATTCAAATTAATCCAAAGTTGTTCCTTTGCAACCCTATGTTCGACCCCTGACTTTGCTGGAGTAAAATAAATGTCCCGATTTTTATTAGATTATCATTTTTCTTTGGTATTTTTTCACAAGAATCGTATAACAAATTTTCTGTTTTCATTTTATTCTTAAATCTAAAAAACAATGGATGAAGATGGAGAAGATGGTGCATGAGAACTTATGAATGCGTGTACGGGATAGAAGGCGTACCTGACTCCAAATCCTACAAGCAATACGATCTACGCATAAATAAAAACTAATATGTATGTATGTATATATATATATATATATATATTAATGCAAAAGTGAGAACCACCCTAAACAGAAACTTCTATTATTGTGAAGAACCAATTATTTTGATAAAGTTAAAACATGTCTATTAGAGTAGTTTTCCTTTTAAGGTTGTGGACCTAATCACTACCTGGCTCAACCAAATAGAAATTTAAGTCTAGGGGCTCAAGCACAGTAAAACTATGAGAAAAAAATAAAGACAAAGAAGAAGAAAACTGAAATCCGGTGAGGTCCCTGATGAGTCTCCATCTCATTACCTTTATTCTATCATTTTGTCCTTAAAAACACTAGCTAATGCATGCAAATAGCATTATCTTGTGCATATTAGCATTAATTAATTATTCTAATTATTGTATATAAAATAATGTTTTTGATGACAAAATTATATAATAAAGAAAAGGAATGAAAAAGAATAAAATATTAATGGTATTTTATGACCCTAGTCCCCGAGACCAAGCCAAGAAATGAATTGGTTGACAAGTAACATCGTAGGGGAAAATAAGAGTCAAAAATCAACAAAAAACCATACCCTTTTAACTCATCAATAAAGCAATTTTGGAGCCCTTTTTATTATTTATTATTTACTAATCAAATGAAGAAACTTTGTACATGAAATTTGTAGACAATAATGCATAGAAAAATACAAAATTAATTTCATGCACAAAACATATACAATGTACACATTATACTCTAAATAAGTTCCAATGTCTCATCTACCCAAACCCATATCTCTTAAATCTAACTCAAAATTGGTCAAAATCACTATAATTGTATATACCATTTAATGACCTTTTTAATGATGGTGGTTTAATATTTTTTAATATTAATATGTGAAAGTTAGGTTTTGCACCCCTATTGTACTATATACCCGAATTAAATATTCATTTTTTTATTATTTTGATTTTTATAATGCTACATTCTTATAATTTTATAAATATTATTTCTAGTATTTGTATGTCTAATTAGAATGAAACAATAAATAAAATATAAAATAAAATAATGTAAAAATGCAACGATGAAATATCTACACTTATAACTGTATGATTAATAACCTTATTTATTTACCATACAAATAACATCAGAAAAATACAATAAAAATGTATTTATATACCTAAAAATAAATTCTGAATATAAATAAGAGAATAAAATGACAAAATCAGAAATATAAAATAAAAATAGGATTTATAAAATATAGATGAATATATATACACCCCTAAAAATAATCTTTTAATAAAAACACAAAAAAATTAATAAAAATATCATTAACATACTACATAAAAATGAAACATTATTCTATTTTATAAATAAAAATCAATAAAATCATTTACTATTTTTAATTAATTATTTTTTTAATAAAAGGAGCTCGTTTATCCTGTAGAGTGCACACGTGGCCCAATCGTATTCCAAGGAATGTTGAACCCAGTCAACTCCCCCTTCTTTCGTTTGACGTCTATCAAAGTCTGGAGCGTCCCCCTTCTTCGATTTTTCTAGGCCTCCCTGGTGATCCTCTCACCTCGAGATCTTCAGGGATTCCCTTTCCAACACCATCTGCTCTTACGTTGGATCATCAGATCCTATTAATCTTCCTCGAGCATGTCAATAATCCATGTAAAAGTCCACCAAAACACCATTGTTAATAAATAGGTTGCAAGGTTTTTTTTCTCTTCTTGATCCCTTTTATAGCCCTGATTGTGTTCTAGTGTGTGTATGTGGAGGCCGGGTCACAACTCTGCCTTCCCAACGCCTGGAGTACGTTAGTACGAGGAGAGGAGGCGGTTCACGGCGAGCTCCAGCCGCCCTGCTCCCTGAGCACCCTCTCTGGAACAAGAGTTGCTTCCCTTCCTATTTTAGGTATATTTCATTATCATATTTCAATTTCTTTCTTTCGAGTTTATTTAATTATTTAACGTAGATTAGTTAGGGTAGCTCTTGAGCTCCGAAACATTTTCACAATGTTTCAATCTCTCTCTGACCCCACCCCCCATCGCACACATTTTCTTTCCCCACTCATTCTCATATGAATCGTGCATTAAACCAACAGATCGAGCCTCGATCTGCGAATCGAGACTCTTACATTGCCTCTGGTTGGATATTCGCCACCCTCCTCCATTTTCATTAAGATCATCATAAAAATGGGTTGAGGTCCATTTCCTAGGATCCAGTAGTACCCTCATACAGGTCCCAGATTGAACATGCCCCTAATGGGGGCAAATCGACTCCAGGTTGACTCCTCCGGGTGCTAGATCTTTAGCGACTCGCCAGGACTCCTCATTATTCCTTGACACTGTGAGAGGCACCCTTAGATGAGGATAGGTAGCATGAACATAAATAGAACCTCAACGACGCGGGAGCAACTTCATAGTTCTAGGAATCATTGGAATAAGGAAGAACACACTTGTGTTCTTCCATGTTGTTGGATGTCGACCCATCAACATTCGATGGAGCCCCACACTCCATATTGTGCCAGAGACATCCAATCAACTATATCCTAAACCATTCGATTTCTGGATGCGATCTAATATCAAGCGTCTAGATGTGGAGGGGTATTGTACGTCTAGATGAAGACATATGTGTTAGTGATTGATCATAATCGTCTCATGGTGCGCAAGGATGAAGTAATTTGCAAACTTCACCCCATTTATTATTTGTATTTATTTACTAGTCTTGTAAATAAAATATTTCATGTAAATAAAATGCACAATTTGCATATAAGTCCCTTATACTTTTTGCTAATGACATATGGGTCCATTTCGTGTCACCTTACATGTCGTCCCACGTGAGGTGATGAAATTGCAAGTGTACCCTTACGGGTTTCTGTATTTTTATTTATTAACTAATTTCTAATATACATTATAAATTTCTAGGAAAATTACATGTATGCATGCGATTTCATTTTATTTTCAAATATACCCTTCCAAGTTCATGTATTTTTAGTGCTTAGATTTCATTTATTAAAATAATCATCTGTGCTCAAAAAGTTATGCAAAAATAAAGTTTGATGCATGCTAACATATATTTTCATGTTCTATTTTTATATTGGGAATTTTTGTTTTTTATTTAATTTTTAAAATTAAAATGAGACATTTTTGTCATTGATTCAATTAGAAGATACAAAAAAATGAAAATGGATTTGAAAAATTCCAAAAAAATATGTGATGTATATTTCAATATTTATTAACTCCAGATGGAAAATCCCTAAAAATAGAAAAATACTAAAAATTTAAAAACTCCAAAATCTTTCATAAGAAAGCAAAAAATGACCAAAAATCCCAAAAACATGTTTTCAATTTCTGAATTTTATTTATATTATTGTCCATGCATTAAAATTGAATTGAGTATTTTTCGTTTCATTTGGTATTTTAATCTTCATTTCAAATTGAGATTATTAATTATTCCCTATTTTGGGATAGTTTTGAATTTAGAAATACATAAAATTAGCAAAAGATCATAAGAAAAGGTAAAAATATTAGAAAAATGTCTAAAACCAAAAGACACTTTATTTTCTACATTTTATTTAGTTACACTAGCATTTGTGATTATATTACTCTATATTGTTTATATAGCCTTATATAGTCTATTATATATTAAAATGAAGAAGAAAATATACAAATAAGAAAGTAAAACCAATATATATATATATATTAAAATCCAAAAATAAAATTATAAAACTAAAAAACCAAAAAAAGTATTTGGAAATGGTAAAAGACATGTTTGTACATACTCCAAAATTGATTAGCAATAATTGTAGGCTACCTATTTTCCTCAATGTGGTTCGACCTCTACCTGTGTGTTTGTTATACATGTTGTATTGTAGAGAATAATAAAATTTTAAATCACATTTTCTCTATTCATTGTCATTTTTATATCGTGGGTTAATTGTTGAATAATCATGCGTTTCTTGAGTGGTCGATGCATCGAGTTGATTTCACGCCATGTGGGATTTCTATACCCTCTCCAAACTCATGTCATCCAATGCCTTCATTCCCAGGGACCAAGGTGCATACTCTACTTTACTGTTTTTTTGTGTACATTCATTTATTGATTTCTTTAATTATTGATTCATTTTTTACATATTAATTTTTTTGTACATATCTCATTTTATATTCTTATCTGATTATCTATGGTAATATGACTCTCTTTGTTAATTTGTTGCAAGGGATTGCTATGCGAGGATGACGTCTTAGGAGGATAGTGCAGTCGAGCTTGGTGGAGATGGGTCTTCACCCATTGACAACTTGGAGAGGCAGCAAGTGAAGCAAAGAGATTAGACTTAACATAAAAGTAGATTAGATTTATTCATTGATTTATTTAATAGTGAGTGAGAGAGAGAGAGAGATTTATTCATGATTTGTAAAAATTAAAGATTTGGACACTACTCTACTCTATGAGGTCCAGTGCCCAGGTGGTTGTTCAGTAGGGGGCCTCGTCATGGTTTTTTCACGCTTTCTGCCTTTCTTTTTATTTGTTTTGTGTTCATGGAGCCGTTAGACTTAGGTTGCTTCAATCGGTAATTAGGTCCAAACCCTATTAAGAATTGCATGCACCTATAGTCTCTTACGATTGTATGTAGTCAAACAAATAAATGTTAGTTATTTGGATTTAAACCCGTGCGGCACTAGAGTCAACATACAACACTTGCAGGACCTGTTGTGGAAGGCACTGAGATGTCTCCAAGATTGGACTCTAGGATTTGTTTGAATAATTAACATATGGTTCTTCATGACTAATATCAGCTATTGTTTAGGGTGATTTCGTCGATTGCACATCGCCATGTAGATAGGTTTAAAAATTATGTTCTGCATACCACATGGAGAGAGCTAGAAAGCATCATCAGTCCTCCATCTCAACATGCATCATTCAATTCAATGATAACATTTCCATCAAAGAATAAACTTGTACGCCTTTTTCACTATTTCCCTCTAATTTTGAGCACATACGAATTACATGGAACTCTATAAAATCACTAGGTGCTTGTATGCAAAATACCAAAAAAAGTGAAAACCCAAAAATTTTTAAAAAGGGGAACACTAAATAATCTTTGACATTAATTAAAATCTGTAATGGACTATCATTTCTTCGGGTCCATAAAGACCTCATTATTTTCAGGTACCGTACGAGGGACCAAAATCCCTCCCATGAGCGAGGCACGACCCATTAAGTATTAGAGCTAAAAAACCTTATCTGTAATTGTCGTATGAATCACCTAGATTTCAAAAGTAATGGCACTTCTATCCTACGTGACCGCATACGGCCTGTTCAGCGATGGTATTACCGCATTGCGTGGAACATCGATATGGACCAAAGTACTAAGCTAAGGCCATGCCCTCTCGGGTGTGTATGTCTCATCGATTTGCATCCGAGTAGGTCCTTTCACACTCATGGATGATTCTATTGCGAGCGAGGTATGAAGTAGTGGTTACTCCTATCGACTTCCTCCCTTTATTTCTTTTGCTACATAGGGATCCGATAAGGGTTACTAGGACATCAAAAAGTGTATACTACATGATACAAAGGAGGAGGATAAGTACAGGATACTTATCGGGCAGTACTCTCTCCTAAATGGTTGACGTGCTAAGGATTTGTTATTAGATATGCCTGAAATAACACCTCAATAATGAAAAAATAATATATAGCCGATACCTTACAACTTCACGTGTCGTGAGTTGGTGAACCCAATTTTGTATTGTGTTTGTATGGATCTAGATTAAGGTTCAAAGATCAAGTCCTACGCATTTGCGCAAAGTTTGTCATATGTGTCTTGCTTTTGACCCCCCCCCCACTCAGTTTGAGCCATTCTACTATTTTATACTCCTTTTTATTCCTCGTTGACCACCGTATCTTTTCTCTTGTGTCGATATCCTTTTGCTCTACGATGGCGATCCATGGATGGTTTAGTTAAAATTTCATCGACAACTACATTGATTCCATAGATCCGACATCGTCAATAATTCGAGGTGTTACTCGAGAACCCGGCCCGGATCTTGCAAGCCGATCTCCATTGTCCTCATCTTTTTTTTCATTCCCTTGATCACCTAATAAATCAGAACCACTCTTGACCCACATCCACCATAGTGAGTGCGAATCACTATGGTGACTAGATTCCATAGTGAGTGAGTGGGAGTCACTATGGTGACTATGGTGGGAGTCACATCCACCATAGTTAGTGAGTGGGAGTCACTATGGTGACAAATAAATCGGAACCCAATTTTGTAATGTATTTGTATGGATCTAGATTAAGGTTCAAAGATCAAGTCCTGTGCATTTGCACAAGGTTTTTCACATGTGTCTTTCTTTTGACCCCCCCCCCACTCAGTTTGAGCCATTCTACTATTTTATACTCCATTTTATTCCTCGTTGACCACCGTATCTTTACTCTTGCATCGATATCCATTTACTCCACGATGGTGACCCATGGATGGTTTAGTCAGGATTTCACCGACAACTACATTGATTCCACAGATCTGACATCATCAATAATTCACGGTGATTCCCGAGAACCGGGTGCGGATTTTGCGAGACGATCTCCAGATTCCTTGTCTTCTTTCCACACCCTTGATCACCTAATAAATCGGTACCACTCTTGTCCCACATACACCATAGTGAGTGGGAGTTACGATGGTGACTAGATTCCATTCTGAGTGACTGGGAGTCACTATGGTGACTATGGTGGGAGTCACATCCACTATAGTGAGTGAGTGGGAGTCACTATGGTTACTATGGTGACTAATAAATCAGAACTCAATTTTGTATTATGTTCGTATGGATCTAGATTAAGGTTCAAAGATCAAGTCATGTGCATCTGCGCAAGGTTTGTCATATGTGTCTTGCATTTGACCCCCCACCCCCCCCCCACTCAGTTTGAGCCATGCTACTATTTTATACTCATTTTTATTACTCGTTGACCATCGTATCTTTCCTCTAGCATCGATATGCTTTTGCTTCACGATGGCGATCCATGGACGGTTTAGTCAGGATTTCGACTACTACATTGATTCCAGAGATCCGACATCATCATAATTCGAGGTGATTCCCGAGAACCGGGTCAGGATCCTGTGAGCCGATCTCCAGATTCCTCGTCTTCTTTCCACTCCCTTGATCACCTAATAAATCGGTACCACTCTTATCCCACATCCACCATAGTTAGTGGGAGTCAATTTCGGTCTTCATCTTTTTTTCTCTATTCACAGTAATTTGGGATTGACCTTTATTTCATAGTCATCTTGGTAGCTGGTATTCACTTTCAAGTGACATGATTGGGATTTATTCATATTTTCGATAAAAGGCATCCCTAGTCCATGATCCCAATACTAATTCACCTCCTCTAATTCATAACTAGAGATGGCACGTCGAGGAAAAGCAAAAGGACAACCTCCTCCACAAATGGATTCAAGTCAGGGACCCGACTAGAACCAAGTTAATGCTCAGTTTCCAGGTTCCATACAGGTCATACAACAATAACTGACAGAGCATGCTCTTGTTCAACCTGTATTTGAGGATATGTTGAATTATTTACGGAACATACTTGCAGGAGGAGGAGGAGGAGGAGACAGATCCCATTAGGTACCGAAGAAGAAGACTTGGAACATAAAAGAAAGAAACCTACACTGAAGGAGACATAAAATCCTAGAGACAGTCAGATGTCCGAGTGGATCCTCATTCCACTGGAACTTGCTCACTTCGAGCGCAAGCCAAGGTTCCTTACTCTTCTTACATCATTCCACTAGAATACCAATGAGGATCCATACATTCACCTATGACAGATCTCACGCATCTGTCGAACTACTCATTGTCTAAACATTCATTTGGACATAGTGAAGATGATAGTGTCCCCCTTCAACCTACAAAACAAGGCCCCATATTAGGTCA
Organism: Ottelia alismoides; assembly: GCA_037367405.1. Taxonomy (NCBI): domain Eukaryota; kingdom Viridiplantae; phylum Streptophyta; class Magnoliopsida; order Alismatales; family Hydrocharitaceae; genus Ottelia; species Ottelia alismoides. The sequence goes on from JAZKJV010003037.1 coordinate 266,637, forward strand.
ATCATTTTGGGAAGGTTGTGGCGACCTAGGAGGAACTTAAATCTACTTTCCTACATTAGTTGTAACCTCTCGGTAGGTTCAACCAGATGCGAGGTAGGATCAACAAATTCTACTGGGCTACTCAGGAGTCTATCATTGAAGCCTGGGAGTGATTTACAAACCTACGGGAGAAGTACCGTCACCATGTGATACCGACGACCAGCTTGGTCCAACATTTTTCAGGGCATGCATGTAGAAATTCAAAGGTTAGTGGATGATACACGTGAAGGATCTTATTTCAACAAGAACGAATATGTGGTGTTGGGCAGATTTTCGAAGAGATGGCTGAAGGAGAAACCACCCTATCTTCACCACGCGCATATTCAGAGACAGCCTCAGGACTTCCAAAAGAAAGTTCTGAGAGCTCCAACCTCAGTATCTTCAATGTCAATCTTTCAAAAGGTTGACTTATCATGACATAGACACATGATCTTGAAATGCTCGTTGTGATCGAACAAAGGACACAAAAACTGGATAAGGATCAAATCACCAAGTAGTTGGAGTTGTTGGTGAGCACCATTAGATCTGTTTAGTCGGCAACACCATCGTTAGAGACTTCTGCTAAGAAGAGTGATGTACCATCACGACCACATCAACCTCACAGAGTTGGAAGCAACTAGAAATCCAGTACATATACTACGTGCAGGCTCCTGAGCAGGCCTCATTGAAGCAAGAGATAGTGTTCTACCAGCCAAAACTCCTTCAATCGTCTAATCCAGCATTCCCCACCACCACCATTGATTCAGGAAGTGAATGGTGTATGGAGCAACGATGCACAGTTGACTCGTCCTTGAGAACAACACCTGGGTAAGATAATGACAAATCAACCTTACCACTAACCTTAGTGTTGTCATTTCCCTCAATCCTTCTAACCTCATCATCAAATACCAAAACTACCAGTCTCCACAGTATCACAACAGTACCACCAGCTGCATTGCCGTCATCCACAAACATAACATAAACATGCAGTTGGATAATAGAAGTATCCCCTCCTACATATCAATAGTATAACTTCCTCCTCCTCCACAACACTATCAGTACTCCAGCCTCAGCCTCCTAACCATCATCAACATCATGGTTTGCATACTGAAACTTCTAAGGTAGTTCCAGTAAACCTACCTAGGATTATCTGGGCCATCTTGTGAAGGGTCTAAGAGAGGTGAATAAGATGCTCAACCATCTGACGGCCACTAAAACTCCTATTCTAGTATAGGTCAAAGAAAAACACAATAATTTTTAAAAGGAAAGAGTATATAGATTCTAATATCTCGTATGTGTTGGTCGAGTAAAATAATCGTATATTTTTTCTTTATCTTATGTTGTGTTACTCTCAGGAGCTATAGGAGCTTGCTCCATATTCCACTCACACTTGGAAAATAAAGACTTGGCATCTTAATCATCATCTTTTTAATCAATCACGCCAACTACAGGTTCGGGTGAGGAAGAAGGAGGAGCCATGCAAATTGCCATCCATCTCTATTTCCACTAACAAAAAACAAAAAAAAATTAGAAAAATTGAAAAGAATAAAAAATGTTATCGCAGTCGATTTGAAGGCACGCCATCCACATAGGATCCATCAACAGCATCTGATTCAAGGCTATCCAATGGAGCGGAGACCACACTTTTTGCTTTTCCATCAGTAGCAGCATCTTCACCTCTAGCATGAACACCTTTTTACGATCGTGATGCACCTAATTTTTTGGACATAAATTTTGTCGTAAAACACTTCTTTTGATTTTAGAAACATAAAATTTCCTTTTTCTTGATACATTAGAAAAATCCAAAAAAAATTAAAAGGAGAGAGTAAATTATCTTATCCTGGAGAAGTGGATATTCTTAGTGATTTGATTGTTGACATGTCGTCGATGAAAGCCATGGAATACATTCCAATCATGAAAAAAGGTTTGAAGGATGCATGTACAAACAACATACACTTGAAGGAAAAGAAGCACGTCCTCACCATGGCCTCAGTTGTAGCCATCAAAAAAACTCCTTAAAAGAGGCTAGACAAAGGAACGCCTTTGATCAGATGCGATATATTCACGCAAGTCTTCGAGCGGACTCACTTCAAAGTGGTTCTTCCATCAACCTCTTGCCGTCGTAATTACTGCAGAAATTCAGGTTGGGTCCATTAATGCACACACACAAGATCCTTCAGTTCACAGATCGATCCGTCAAACGACCCCGGGGCTTGTTTGAAGATGTTGTGGTAAAGGTGCAGGATATGTAGTTTCCCATTGACTTTATGGTCCTTCATAAGGACTCCCCTTCATAATTACTCCAGACCCCCATTATCCTTGGATGACCATTCTTGCGTACCGTAGAGTCTGCAGTTGACTAGGGTCAGACAAAATCACCTTCAGCTCAAGCAAACACATAGTTACAATAGACATGGTCAGCGAGCCCTAAAGTCATATCTGATGAAAGTTATGCAGCACTACCTTAAGCAGGATGTAGTTTTCTTACAGAGATAAGTGATACGAACCTCTCTTTGAATGACAATTGGACCTTGGAAATCCTCTCTCTTGAGTAGGACTGGGAAAGAACAGTCAACACAAACTCTGATGGTATTTGGGAGACATAATCTGATTTGTCGATACATCTCTTCGACTTAGATGATTCATTCCAGCCCAAACACAATGAATTCATCGCAAATATGTTTGACACATTATCAGTTGAGCAACAAAACACTATGGTGAGAAACACTACCTCTAAAGTTTAGACAGATCATCCTCTAACCAGCAAAGCTTCCGAAGCAGCTGAGAAGCAGTATAGATCAGATCCCGAATTAAAGACACTTCCGGTAGGCGTTATGTATGATTTCCTTGGAGGTGCACAAGATTCTCTACTTCCCGAGGATCTAGAAAAAGATTACAATGCACATGATTGGCACGTATCAGATCTCCACGAGAAAAATCCTACTTTGTGCTCACACAATGTTTATTTGGAAGAATATGCCAATACGTCTCGAGAGTTTCAAGGAGATTGAATCCAATTTTGCAAGATGTTGTCATGAAAGAAATCACGAATGGTGTATTGCATGATTCATTTATCAATTCTCTGATTCAAAATGGATGAGCCCACTACATGTAGTTTCGAAGAAATTAGGACTCACTGTGGTTACAAATGTTAGAGGAGAGGAGATTTCTACTCAGGTACCAACATCCTAGAATGTGTATGTTGATTACGGCCGTCTTAATATCACAACCAAGAAGGACCACTTCCCCATGCCATTTATTGATCAAGTACTGAAAAGACTAGCCAGTAAAGATTTCTTCTTCATTCGGAATGGGTACTCCAGGTACAATCAAGTGGCAATCACCACTGAGGAATAAGAGAAAACTACCTTCACTTTCTCGTTCTACACCTATGCCTTCAGAAGAATTCCCTTTGGACCGTGCAATGTACCTGTGATCTTCTGAGAAGCATGCTTGCAGTTTTGATGAGATGGTAGGTAGTTTTATCAAGGTGTTTATGGATGGTTTATCCATCTATGATGACAGTTGAGATTCATGACTTGAGCACCTAGACATAGTACATCAGAAATATCGTGAAGCCAATCAAATGTTATCATGAGAAAAGAGTCACTTCATGGTCACAAAAGGGATTGGTGTTGGGTCACGTTGTTTCCAAGCATTGCATGGAAGTTGACTTAACAAATGTTGATGTGATTGACAATTTAGAGCCACCTAAGATAGTCAAAAGAGTGAGGTCATTTCTAGGGAATGTGAGGGGATATCCTCGGACAAAGTATAGAGAAGGTGCCCTATGCCATTCACTATGCTAGCAAGACCTTTGATTGAGCTTAGAGAAATCACACTATGATATAGAAAGAAATGTTGGTTGTGGTATTATCCCTCGATAAGTTCAAATCTAATTTTCTTGGATCTAAAGTCAACATTTATACTGACCATTGTGCTATCAGATATTTACAACTGAAGAAGGGTGTCAGCCTAGACTGATCTAATGAATCCTCCTCCTCCAAAACTTTGATTTTTAGATAAAGGACAAGCTTGAGGTTCATAATGTGGTAGCATATCACCTCTCCATAATTGAGTAGCAAAATCCTCCACTAAGCAGTGAAACCATCACATACACGTTTCTTGTTTAATCGATTCAACTTTGGGTTCACTCCCTTGGTATGTCAATATTGTAAACTACTTCATCTCATGTGTAGTTATACATGATTGGATGAAGATCCATAAGGAAAACTTTTCGTTCACTATCCATTCCTACAATGAGAAGATCCTCTCTTATTCGAAGAAGTAGTGGACTGCATTTGGCACCGGTATATACCTCAAGAGGAGCATCATAGTGTGCTCGAGCATTATTAATCGCTTGAATCTGGTGGGTACCACTCTGGAGATAGAATGCCAATGAAATTTTTGCAGTATAGTCTCCGAACGACTAAAATATTTAATGATGCTACAATGTCAAGCGCTGCAGTGACTATCAAAGATTGAAAGGTACCCTTACTGGTATAAATTCCATGCCCCTAAAGTTCATTAAGATTATAGATGTATTCGATACTTTAGTCGTCTATTTCTTGGGACCCTTTCCCAACATTCAGGGATAAGAGCACATCCTTCTTATCGTTAACTATGTGAGTTGCTGAGTTCAAGCTATCCCTACTCCAGCCATAGACAACCATACAAATTTTTCTTTTTTTGAAAGATAATAACATTTTGCAATTGGAATCTCAAAGATACTGATATCAGATGGGGACAGTCACTTCATTAAGAAAGAGTTCAAGAAATTAATGAAGGAATACAACATCTATCACTGAGTTGTATCTCCTTACCATCCTCAGACAAACAGCATGGCTGAATTATCAAACTGAGAAACTAAGATGATCTTGTAAAAGCTTGTAAGATGGGAGAGGAAAAATTGGCCACAGATCTTGGATTTAGAACATTTGACAAACAGAACCGCTTACAAGTCTCCTTTGGGCTTGTCGCTCTACCGTTTTGTATATTGAAAGCCATGTCATCTTCTATTAGAGTTAATTCATAAATCATTGTGGACAGACAACTTTTGCAATTTGGACTCACAACAAGGTGGTCAGAAAAGAAAAGAGGATCTGAACGAGCTCTTGGAATTCTGAGACTATGCCCTATGATAACACACTAATTTACAAAGAGATGGTTAAATACTGGCATGATCGGTACATCATACAAAAGACCTTCGATACTGTACAAAAAGTGTGTCTATTTGAAGCAAAGTAGAAGATCTTCATTTTCAAATTAAGGAGAAAATGGACAAGGCTATTCAGAGTTTAAGAAGTACATGACAACGGAAGCCTTGTATTATCCGAATTGTGTCCTGTTGCACAACCATTTGTCCTCAACGGTCACTCACTGAAACCTTACCTAGAATGTGACACTTTCCTAGTCGTTGTCGACTCTGTCAAAGTACTCCTGCATTGAAGGAACATCCACAACCATAGCATCATCACAAGATTCAGAGAATGTCACTTAAAAATTCTTCTTATAAATTTTCATATTTTCTTCTTTCATTCTTTGCATTTTTAGTTTTCTTTATCTACCAAGAGAAATTTGTGTATCACCAATTTTTGTCAGTCTTCTATACTTTGGGTATACTTTGTCCTAAGTAGATGGGGGTGTGAACCTTGAGTTATTTCATTCTTTGGTCCCCTCTACTATCTCTTCTTTGTGTCCATACTTAGAGATATCTTACCCTAAGTATAGGGGAGACAATTTGAGTTGTGATTTGTTCATTCCCACCCTTGATATGCCCTACTATGTGTATGATCTGCAATACATAGGATTATTTGATCTTAAGTATATGGAGGATGATTGACTTCTCATTGATTTCATCTCTCATTATTTCTTTGATCCTTATTTGTTTATTCTTTAGGCATTTCTATACTTAGTACAAGTTATGCCTTCTCCTTTTCTTTTGGATCAATGGGACATAGCTCAAGCTAAGTATACGGTGTTGTATATAATATGTATGTACTTTAGCCATAACTTGTACATTCGTATATTTAATAGGTATGGCTAAATCAGTATTTATATTCAAACATATGAAATTAATTAAATCCCTTAACAATAACATAGTTTATTATTCCTCAAATTCTTCTTGTGTATACTAATTAATAAATTAGGTAAAAATGTTTTGAAAATTTATTGAAAAATAGTTTGAAAATCTATTTGAAAATTCTGTTGAAACTATTTGAAAGCTATTTTGTAAATGTTTTCAAACTTTAAAAAATATTTATCTTATAAAAATTTGTTTTCTTTGTGTGAAATGAAAACATTTTGAAAAATCAATTTGCAAATGGTTTCGAAAATGATTGCAAAAATATTTGAAAATCTATATATATTGTTTGAAACAAACATTGCAAAATGATTTTCAATTTTTTTAAATATCTGTAAACAGTATTTGTAAAAAATATTTTTAACAGTCTTCAAATTGTTTGTAAAATCATTTTCAAATAATTTGAGGAATATCTACATCACATTAAAATTTTTTCTTGTATAATATACTAATAAACACATATCCATTGTAAATTCTTAAAAACTCTAAGTCATGTAAATAATAAGATGCATCCCCCAGTAAATATTTGTTCCTAGTTTTATTTAAAACTTTTGTTTTGAAAAATACGAAAAACATTTGCCAATTATTTTTAAAATTGCACAAAAATTTGCAAAACATTTTTCTGAAAATCCATAAAAGTTCAAACCATTGAAAATTACATAACAAAAAAATCTGTATTGCACATAGTATTTGGATAGCATTCGCATTTTTCGTATTGAGTTTGATAATAAAACTAGTCAAAGTAAAATCTGAAGATTGAACTCATAAGTATACTTAATCACAATAACCCTATAAGAACTATAATTGAAGTACTTCAGGTCTAGTTGACATTAATCTTTGAGAATCCTTCACTGTCTAAGTAAGCTATTTTCAGAGCACACGCAAGGCTCTTGTCAATAATGACCTAACTTGGACACATGCACCTTTCACTTGTCTCAAGACAGTTGGAGTGATGTGGGGATTGGATTTGTCAGTGTGAGATGCACAGAAGTGGAAACATTTGTTCTCATCTAGGGAGGCAAGTACTCCCCAACCTGTCCAGTAGTAGTGACATCTAAAAACAGGAGAGTGTGGGTTGCAATAATGCTTCAAAATAGGGATAGTCTACTATCTCATTAGGAAAAACTCCTTATGTAAATGCTTTTATATATAGTGTTTCATAAAAAACCAAAACTCCAAAAATGTAGGCATGCCTAATTGAAAATAAAATGCCAGCCATAGTGTAGATATTTGTATAGTCAATAAGTAAGCTTAAGCTTCAAAGTCATATCATGCGGGCATGCAGCTGGATGACTTGGCTTCACTGGTCAAGCATTCTAGGATACATAGCTACATTGTCTACCATCAATTCTTCTCTTCACCACCTCATCTTGAACTAGTTGCTACTCGAACATAGAAGGGAATACCCCACTCCTCGAGGAAACAGTTGTAGGATTGGGGAATCATTAGGATGTCATGCTGAAGAAGTCAATCACTTTTTCACTTCAGTTGAGGGTGGCATTACGTACGCTGTCCAAGTATGACAAATAGTCACAATGGTTTGCGTATGAGTTGAAGTATTCCGATCGGGCTATTGAGGGGACTTCATAAGAGTTTTGGGATTCTCGAAGGTTGTTTTCTTTCAAATCCAATTCCCAGTAAAATTCTGACCACACTAAAATTCCAATGGTCTAACTTAAGCTCTAGGCTTTGATTTTGGAAAGACAAGTTTGAGAAAATAAATTTAATCCACTTTCTTTATTTTTCTTTTCTTTGCTTGTATTGTTCTACACTTATTGCATAAGTGATTTTTTATGGACTAGCAAAATCACCTAAAACCCCTATTATTTTATTTCATGGATAAACCATTTTTGGAGAGAAATTTAATTTTGATTATTTATCCATCAAATGAAGAATTTTAGTACATGAAAGTTATACTTAGTTATTTATATAAAAATACAAAATGTATTTCATGCATAAACAATATATAGTGTACAAGTTATACTCTAAATAAAATTCCAAATCCCAACTTCCGTCACCCATATCTCTTAAAAAAATAAAAATATATCAAAATCACGTTAAATTTTAAATACCTTTTAATAAACTATTTATTGAAATGGTTTCATATTTTTTGGAGTTAATATGTGAAAGTTAGGTTTTGGACTACAATTGTATTATATACCTGAATAAAATATTCATTTTATTTTTTCTTTATTATTTTTATAATTTTGTAAATATTATTTGTAGTATATGTATGTATTTAACTATAATGAAACCATAAAGAAAACATAACATATAATAATGTACAAAAATACATTAAAAAATACATACACTTATAGCTACATAATTTATGCCCCAATTTATTTGAGTACGCAAATAGCATCAGAAAAAATATATTTTATATACCTAAAAATATGTTATGAATATTTCAAATAAGTGAATAAATGATAAAATAAGAAATCGAAATAATATTTTTCAATATATAGAGAATATACCTATAAATACACCCCTAAAAATGTACTTGAAATATATAATACCAAAAATTAACTAAAAATTATATTCAAATACTACATAAATTAATATACATTTTTACTTTACAATCAAAATTTGATGAAATCATTTACTACTTTTAAATATTTTTTTTGGAATTAAAGTTGCCCTTTTGTCCTGTAACGGGCTGACGTGGCCAAGCACATTCTAGGAATGTTGATCCTGGTCAACTCCCCATTCTTTCATCTGACTTATGTCAGGGTCTAGAGCGACCCAACTTCTTCGAATTTTTTAGGTCTCCTGTTGATCCTGACCTTGAGAACATCATGGATTTCGTTCCCATCAAGATCTTCACTCACGCGAGATTATCAGATCCTATTGATCTTCCCCAAGAATGTCAATAATCCACATCAAAGTACGTCGGAACACCTTTTTCAATAAATAAGTCGTATGGTTCTTCTTCTCTTCTTGATGCTGCTTGGAGCTGCTAATGGAGTCCTAGCATGTGTGTATGTGTGTGGAGGCTAGGTAACAGCTGCACTTTCCCCATGCTTGGAGTACGTCGGAGTGAGGAGATGAGGCGATCCACAATGAGCTGCAACTGCCCTACTCCCCTAAGCACGTTCTCAGGTATAAGACCAACTTTCCGTCCTATTTTAGGTAGATATAATTTTCACATTTCATTTTCTATCTTTAATTTCAAGTTTTAGTTAATTAGTTATCGAAGGATGAGTTAGGGCACCTCATGGAGCTTTTGAGCTCTGGCATGTTTTCATCGTGTTTCAACCTGTCTCCGACCCCCTCATCGCACCCATTCTCTATCATTGTGCATTCTCCATCTAAATCGTCCATCAAACCAACCGAATCGACCCTCAATCTGCAAATTGAGACTCCTACTTCGCTACTCACCGGACTTTTGCCACCCACCTCCATTTTGAAGCAGATCAACTTCAAATGGGCTGAGCGTCATCGCTTAGGACTGGTAGTACCCTCACGCAGGTCCTAAGTTGAACAGGCACTTATTAGGGCATATCAACTCCAGGTTGACTCCTCTAGGTGCCTAGAGCATAAAAGACTTGCTGGGACTCCTCGTTGTGTCCTGGACTCAATGAGTGGCACCATTAGATGTAGATCAACAATAGGAACGTAGAGAGCACCTCAATATTGTGGGAGTAGTTCATTGCTTGAGGAATCGATGGAATAAGGAAGAACACGCTTGTGTTCTTTTGTGTTCTTGGATTTGGATCCAGCATCGTTTGATGGAGCCACATGCTCAGAGTCGTTGGATGGCGCACAAGGATTGGATAATTTGCAAACTTCATCGTGTTATTTTTAGTATTTATTTATTAGTCTTGTAAATAAGATATGTTGTGTAAATAAAATGGACTTCTTGCATATACGACCTATGTACTTATTTCTAATGGCATATGGGTTTGGTCCACGTGACCTCACGTGTCGTGCCACGTAAGGTGGTGAAATTGCATGTGTACACTTGCAGGTTTCTGTACTTGAATTTAGTATAATAAATTCAAATATGTGTTGTATATTTTTACAAAAATTCATGATACCCATGATGTTTTTTATCTGCAAATATACACTTCCAAGTTCATGTACTTTTGGTGGTTGGATTTCATTTATTAAAAATAACACCAGTGCTCTGAAGATATGCAAAAATATAATTATATGTATGCTAACTTATATTTTGAGGCTATATTTTTATTTTGGACAATTTGGGTTTTAGATTATTATTAAAATTAAAATGAGCACATTTTTGTCCCTATTTGTACTAGAAAACTCCAAAAAATTAGAAAACGTTTTGAAAATTTTTGAAAACTATATAGATTGTCTATATTAGTATTTATTAACTTCAATCCAAATATATTCGAAAAATGAAAAAGACTACAATTAAAAAATCCAAAATCTTTATAAAAATGCAAGAAATCAACAAAAATTAGAAATTATGTTCCTCTATTTCTGGATTTTATTTAAACTATTATTTATCCATTAAAATTGAATTTAGTAATTTTGGATTTATTTTGATATTTTTAATCTTCATTCATGTTTTGGCCTATTAATTAATCTCTCATTTTAGTTAGTTTTGACGTGAAAATGCAAAAAAATAAGGAAAAAATCCAGAAAAAAATGAAAATATTAGAAAAATATATAAAACACAAAAAACTTTATAATATGCTTTTTATTCAGTTTCACTAATATTTATAATTATATTACTCTATGTTGTATATATAGACTTATATAGTCTATTCTAGGTTAAACAGAAAATGAAAATATAAATTTCATAAAGTAAAACCAAGACACATATATAAAAAATAATATTTGCGAATTAAAATCCAAAAAATTTAACTAAAAATCCACTATAATGATTAAAAATGGACAAAAGACATGTTTCTGCAAACTCCACAATTGATTAGAAATAATTATAGGGTACTTGTTTTTCTCTCTATCGTTTAACCTCTATATGCTTGCTTGCTATACGTGTTCTATTGTAGAGAATTATAAAATTTTGACTCTAATTTTTCCTATTCATTGTCATTATTATATAAAGGATTAATTGTTGATTGATCATGGGTTTCTTGATTGGTTGATGCGTCGACTTGATTTATCACCTTGTGAGATTTCTAGACCCTCACCAAACAAGTGTCATATGTACCCGAAGTGCACCAGCACTTGGCGAAACCAACCCCCCAATCCAAAGTATATAATGGCCTAGAAAATAGAAAAAGGTCAAGTGCCAAATACAAATTAATTACACAAATGGAAAAAATAACTAAAAAATAAAGATGGCCTTCTTATCAATCTGCTCCTCCTAAGTTGTTGTCTCCTATCGGTCACGTAGAACGTCCGGCCTACGCCTCGCTTGGGTGCATTGGCTCATCTAAGATACACTCCCTCTCTCCACGGGACCTCGCAACAAAGTTGAAACAAAAGATGTGTCTGATAATCGTATGATAAATAGAATCAAATAAAATAAAAGTAATAAAATAGAAAATAAACAAGCAATGCCGTAAGATACCAATGTGGACAAGAAGCTAAATGAGAAGAGCAAGAGATAATAATATCGAATGAATAACCAAGTTTTGGTCTTGGAGCCTCCTCAATGCCCATCATTGTGGGTCCTGCAAGCACTATAAGGAGGACTCTCTGGGCGCACAGTACTCGATATGAGTGCTCACTACTCGACAATAGTTTAACCACAACAATATATATAAAGACAAGTGATAAAAATATAAACAAAAATAAAAAAACAAAGAGTATCTACACAAACCATGAATTGATGGCAAAGACTACCTAACTACCCTCGTCGTGCCTCCCGACAATGACACCATTCTAACGGCAGGCCCGAGCTACGAGGGGTGAGTTGATTAACTAAGATGTCATTGTCATCCTAGAACTAAGGCTAGTAACCGAGAATTTTTTTAAACAACAAAACAAATCATGCAAGTAAAACAAGTGGTGTGAGCTACTTTTATTACCCAGGGTCAAACATAAGGAGGCAACTATTATTAATGAGAGTCAATCAATTCAATCACAAACAAAAGAAAAGAAAGAAGGAAAATCAAAGCATTCTTGGGTTTTTATGTGATTTTTTCCTTTTTTAAAATTTTTATGAGTTTTTAATTTTTTATTTTTATATTTTCTGATTTTAATTTTTTTATGATTTTTAATTTTGCAAATTTTTATATTTTAAATTTTCCAAGCAAAGCGAAAATAAAACAATGAAATAAAAGAACCACACATAATTTTTGGTATTTTCAAATGTATAAAAATACTAAAAAATTCTAAACATTTTTTTGTGTTTTTCTATAATTTTTTTACGATTTATGTTTATTTTTTTGAAGATTTTTATAGTTTTTATGGATTTTCTGAAAGTAAAAAATAATGAAAAACACAAACACATAACAACTATGGGTATATTTCATATCAAAATATCTATATGCTTAGAACAACAACACACTAATTTTAATTAAAAAAATATATGAAAATATCTATAAACAGAGATTGAAACCAGAATTTTTGGATTTAGAAGATTCTATGTATTTTTTCGGTATTTTTAGTCTTTACAAATTTATAAAGTTTATAAAAGCTAATAGGATGAAAATTGGATAGAAAATCAAACAAGTCAAAATCAAGCTACTATAATTTCTTTTGAATTTCTAATATAATTTTCGATTTTTCATTAATTTTGTACAATAAATAGAGACTTTTGTACTCTTTTTTAATATTTTATATTATCAAATAAACAAAAAACACAAAACAGAAAATGCAAAATGAAAACATCAGTAGGAGCTTAAACTAATTTTGTTGGAGTTTCCTAGTTAATTTTTCTATTTATTGTAATTAATAAAAGAGTAAGAAAATAATCCAGTGATTAAGGACCTAAGTGCAATTTATTTTACTTCCTGAGCTAAATATTAATAAGCACTAAAACTTCTAGGGCCCAAATGCAATAATTCCAGCAAAATAAGCATTGCACGTCATTCATATTCAATAGGGCATAAATGTATTCTCCAAAATTTTAACTATATCATTAACAGAAGGTCAGGGAATGTGGCGCTAGCGTACGATTTGATGATGGTTGTGGTGCGTATCAGACAGTCTAGATAAAATCGATGATGTGCATGTCAAATACGTGTGGGATCTGATCGGACCGCCCAAAGTTGGGTGTGTATGGACGATCTCGATCAAAACAAGCAGGAGGAGCCTTCATCCGACGATAGAGAAGGCATCTTGAAAAACATGAAGAAGGTGCAGTAGGATGAGCTTTAATCAATTATATCTTGTGCTCTAAAGCTCAGAACTTCTAGCTACAAGTTCCAACACATCACTGGATGTGATCCATTATGAATGGGGGACGTAGATGTCTCAAAGGAAGCTGGATGATGATCTGGAGGTGAAGGTTCCTGGAGCAGCTTTGCACTGAAGTTGAGGATCGTATTAAGCCTCTCGTACATGCCTGAACCAACAGAAGGATGCCTTGAAGTCAAAGCATCAGCTGAAGTTATTTGGATGAAATGACAAAGAGAAGTGTTAGGGGGAATTCGATTTCTAGCATACATGGAGGAGGAAATATAGGCCTATTGTGCTCCAACGAGCATGATTTAGGTTGATCAGTTTGTGAAGGAAGATGGATGGTGATATTGCAAGTCAATTAAAGCGGGTGGATATGGTAGATGACAATCCAACCTGGTGGTCAGAGAAGCGAGGCTGGACGACATAGGTAATGACTAGATCAAAGAAATGCGATGAAAAGGATGAGGATCGAAGGTATCTGAAGCTAAAAAATTGAAGAGTTATGTTCGACGAAGTGATTGGCAGTGTCGTGCGCTCAACCCAGTTGCAGGAGGGTGAGAAGGCTTGCTGCGGTAGAGGATTCCGGCCACAAGAGAGCTAGGCTCTATCGGCTACCGTTCTCAGCTCCACAAGGGTGCTTGGGGTCCTATCACTGCCCTAAGGATGCAGGTGGAAGAATAGGAAGCTTGAGCGAGCTCATCGGTGTGACAGAGGGGAATAGAATATTTATAGTGATCCCAATGCATTCAGAATGATCAAGACATTTCGCGCTAACTGAGGTGTATCTAGCAAAGCCCAGGGATCAACGAAGATCACGGATCTGGAGGGAACAATCGGGTGTTTATTCAAGGAAAATGGTGATTAGACCACATATGGGGAAGTGGAAGAAATCATGTCCAACGAGGCCTAGACGGATTTGGACCTAAAAGAGGAAGGGTTAACCCATGTCAGCTGACCTAGGTTAAATAATAAAAAATAATTTACAAAAAAATTAATTAAATATCGTAAATGATTTTCAAAAAAAAGATATAAAAATAAAAAATTAAGTTAATTTACATGATATTTTTATGATTTTTAATAATTTTAATATTATGTATATAATATTATATACAGTATATCTTAGTATGTATAGGTACAATATACCTATATATTATTTATTTTTTATTTTTTTATTTTTACAAAAATACCTTGTATTTTATATTTTAGTTTTTTTGAACGTATTTTAAGGAGTGTCGGTAGTTACATGCGCTAATAAATTAATATTATTTACACAATATATACACTTGATGCTATTGTACAATAAAGAATTGAATTTATTTTTATTTATTTTCTATTTTATGAATTTTAAATTAATTTGATATAATTATAAGGAGAATATAAAAGTGTTTAAAAATACAATACACCTTTGGATTCTTGTTGTGTTATGAACTGCTCTAAGGTTTATAAATGTAGTACAACATCCCATAGGTTCCATAATCTTATTATCTAGTGCGATTCACAATCTGATCAGAACCATCCTTTTAGTCCCATTCTCTCCCAACCCATAAATGATAGATCCATGTATATGAATTTGCTTTCTCTTCCCAGACAAACAACTAAACTAACAAGAAATATCCACCTCCAGCAACTCATCCTTGGCGAGATAGATATTTCCTTCTATGGTCAAGTGCATGTTAGTTCACAACTAAAAGGGAAAAGAGACTAGACGAAATGGGAAAGAAGTGGGAATGGACTAGTGTAGTTGCATTAACTTTTGAATATTGGCTAGAGTAATTGTGTCTTCGTAAAAAAAGCATGCTTTTTCCTGAAGCCTAATATTTTACAATTTTTATTGTAAGCATTTTTTGTTGTTTTTCTTTGTATTGCATTACACTACATTCTTGTTTTGCCCCCAACAAATATAGAATCTTTTTGTTCGCCCATGTTTTATGGCCTTGGATAAAGTTGAGCTAGCAAACCATTTCTCATCCGAAGAATTATTTCAATCCAATCTCCAGTTGTTATATGTCGATGCCATGAGAGGAAGTGGTTGAAGTACCAATTTTGGCAGTCCTCAATAATGGTTCCAGAGCCATGCTCTACAGACATCCTAGTATCATCTCGACTTAAACTCCAACATCGTTCAATGAATATACTCATGAACATGGTCTCATGAAACCTAATGAATTATGTCATGGTGACTTGAAGCGTCTCACGACTTGCTAAATGCGCGATATAATTGGTACTCGTTGTAATATGAATACTTAGGGAATTGTGCAGAACTGAATCAAATGTCTCTATGAAGAGGACTCGACTTTTACTTTATATCCCAGGCAAGTTCGGGGTCGAACACAGGGTGGCAAAGGAACAATGTCGGATTAAATAAGAAAACATAAGTTTAGATTTCCAATGCATTTTTTAATGCAAAAATAAATGCTAATGCAAATGTGGCTAAATTAAGTTAATAAGAAATCGTATAACTTAGCTAAATTGATTTTTATAAGAAATTAATCCAATTTAGACAAATTACATCTTCCCTAGAAATGTAATCTGACCATTAATGCGGTACACATTTTTTGGAATTTTATGTAAAATGCAACAATGAAAATGCACACTTTTTATGTATTTTTATGCAATTTTTCACATATACGGAATGCAAAAAATAAGAAAATTTTACTAGAATATAATCATGATAAATGAGACCACATTAATTTTATTGGAATTTTATGAGGATATATGATTTTTTTATGATTTTTAATGAAAAGAGAGTGATTGTGAGTATTTAATTGTTAATAAATCCACATTCTCGATTTAACCAGAGAGAGAATTATCTCAAAAAGGTAGTTTAATATGCAATTAAGGACAGTTATAATTTTGCAAAAAAAAGTGTTTAAGGATTTAAATAAAAAATATTTACTAAAATCACTCTATAAATTATTTTGGGCACAAGGCAACTCCAAATTGTATGAAATTTGAAAAATAAATCACATTTCAATGTATCATTTACCAATTCTTAGGAAATTTTGGAGAATCCGTAAGAAAAATATGAACTTAAGAGATTAAACTGGGTAAAATATAAAATATTTAACTTAAATAATTTTTGATACTCTCCAGAGACCACAAAAATCCAAATAAACAGCCAATTGGTAGACAATTAGTTGCTCAACATCATGACATATTTCCTTAAATAAAATGATGCAATATTGATGGGAGGGATCACCGACTACAAGCGAATGGCAGGGGTCGTTGGAGACGAGGGTGGCGGTTGGCAGGAGGAGCGGTGTTGACCGATGGCGGCTGGGGGGGCAGCCACCGGCTGCATTAATTTTTTTCTATTTTTTGAATTTTTTTCTATTGTAGTGATATTTTTTGTTTTAATTTTTCAATTTATTTTGTTTCATAGAACATAGAATGAATTAAAGATAAAAACAAGGTGGCGTGGTGATGATATGATAAAGCAAATAAACAAATGAAAGTGACAATGGTATGACGTGACAGTGGTAAAAAATTGAGAAAATAAAAATGATGACAAATGATAAGAAGGGGACATACCTACGATGTAAGCAGGTGCCTATGGTGTGTCACGAGAAGCACGGTCCTCGCTTGAATCGCTGATGAGCGATGAGCACGACTAGCGCACAGAGGCACTTGCGATGTTCATCGGAATGCCAAGGATCTCATTAGAGAGGAGGTCAATCATCACCCTACTTCATCATTCACTGTCATTGAGATGGTAGTCAGAGCTCTCGATTCTCTCTCACACAAAGGAGGATCAAAAACAAATATGAAGAGAATGAGATGTATAAAAAGAGATGAAAATGGAGGTTAGAGAAGATGATGGAATGGTGGAGTTGAATTGGAGGTTAGATGAAGACTCGATGGTTAATGGAAGAAGAGGGAAGTTACTGTGGATAATGTAAAATAATTTTAAAGGAAAAGAAAATAAATAAAGTAATCTTCTAAAATACAATAAAAGGAGGAAAAAAGTGGAGAATTTACAAAATAAGACAAATAATATGTAAAAGTTTTTTACTTTTCTAATTTTAACTTTTTTGTATTTTCAATGAAAGATACTAACAACATAAAAATAGAAAAAATAAACAGAAATAAAATAAAACACAAAAAATATTTTTTTGACTTTTTTTAATAAATAATAAAAGTAGATAAAAATGAAGAAAGAATGAATATTTATATAATAAACAATATACACCTAGATCCCTAAACCCATACTTTGCAAACGAGCTCTGATTTTAATGAAACCACTGTCATTGTATTGATAATTTTCTAAGTTAAACTTTAAAAGTGAATTTGGTGAATTAGGAGATCAAATGGATCAGGAATTTGGCCGGGAAGTTGGACTTTACATCTTTTTCTTTTTTGGATATAAGAGTTTTTTTTTGAGGAGAAATTAATCTTATATTTTGTATTTGCGTACATTTTTAAATGAGTTAGAGAATGAATTCGCTGAAAAGGAGTTGAAATGAATTTATTAAAAATACATGATATTTTGGTCAATTGTAGTAAAAAACTCCTTTATTTTGCGGTTTTTTATTATTATTTTATTTTATACAATATAATATACAACAGTTAGTGTATTTTATTTACAAGAGTTATTTTATTAATTTCTTGATTTTATGGATGTTTATTTGTGATTTTACTCGAGGATTTTGCTAAGATCAATATATTGAGATTATAAATCGTGTATTCATCACATTCCTATGTTAAAACTTTGCTAGTCCTCGAGAAAATAATGAATGAATAAGTTGGATTAACCCTTGATAGTGCATCTGAACACAAGACTTAATCCATTTATGAACTCTCTATTTTGGAGATCATAAAATTCTAAACTGAACCAAGCTATAGTCACAAGTTATCCAATTTCCCTAGTCTTCAGACTATCTCTATATAAGTATATAATAGGGATATGACTTTAAGTGTGGATTGTAGTCACAAGAGTAGAATTGCAATGTCACCAAAGGTTACAGTCCAAGAGACTCTCCTAAGAACCAAATCCCCAACACAGGGGAATAAATAATTTCTAGCATCCAATCCCCGTCTCTTTAGTTCAGACTTAAAAGTGTACATGGAAGGCCAGTTGATGGAGGCCATAGGATTGTGTCATTTCTTCTCTCCCCTTATTGGAACAAGGATCCTCTCGAGTGCCTTATTAACTCAACATATATTTTTTTATATTATTGATCATTGTGTTTGTCAAAAGAAGTTGGAGTTGTCTGCACTTGTTTTCCAAGGAGTAGACCGGGGTGTACATTTCTTTGAGTATCTAATATACCTTCTACGCCTAGACTTGTACCATTTACAATGAAGAGCCCTTTTTGGGTTCTATACCGACTCCTTGTTCTAATAGCGGTGGACCAAGTGGATACTTTGAAATGGTTGGGAGCGCTCACCTTTGGTTGAAGCTCTTTGATATTTGACTTTATATGGTCAGAGCTTTTCTTTCAACATTTCTTTCTTTCTTTTCTTTGAATTTGAATTTTGGCTATCTCCACTGCTTTTATCAAGAGTATATTTCATCAGACCCTTGCACATAGGTAAATGTCAAGAGATAGTACAAGAACCATGTTCTCATACTGTCCTAAGGTGCTGACACTCAAGTTTCATGAACCCTTCATTGATTTTATCCAATCCTCGAGCATCATTAACTAAGGTCCAAACTCAAAGCCCTGATCCCAGTTCCTCAAGTGAAAATCCAGTTCATCTCATCATAACTACAGTCGTGTATGTGAGGTGTTGATAATAATCTTAAGGTAGAGACTAAGCCAATAATGTAACACGCAAATATTTTAAACTAGGAAAATGTGAATAAGTAAATTGAAGACCCTAATGACTAAAGCTGGTTAACTCAAAATCTCAAGACCTTATAAACCAAGTGTCCTTGAACTTCACTAGTCTTGTATGGATGGGAAAGTGTTAGGGATTAAACCAAGTCGTTAGTTGGTGATTTATTTTTATTTTGGTTTTTTTTTATTTTTTTTAAAATAAGAGAAAAAATAAAAGAGGTTGTTTGTTTACTTTTTTAAAAGGTTTTTTCAAAAGTTATTTTTTAGAAAAGTAAAGAGAGATAAGAAAGGACATACATTTTTTATTTTTTAAGCAAATAAGAGAAGAAAAGAGGAGATTGTTTTTAAAAAAAAATATTTTGGAAAAGATTTTTTTAAAAAAAGATTTTTTTATGTTTTACCAAGTTTACCACCATGTAATTATTCTATACTATATACAAAAATACGTGAAAGTGCGAGCTATGGGTAAATTATATTTGTAATATATATACACGCCCCCTATATTTAGCATGTGATATGCCCTCAGAGAACAAGGAGCGATAAAAAGACATAGCTCATGCTAAGTATAGGAGAGATAAAATAACAAAAAGCATAGAAGTCGATCTTCCCCCCTATACTTAAGATCTGACTGTCTAATTGTAGGAGAAGAGAGAAAATGGGGCTGACGAGGTCAATAGGAGACGTGGATGAGTATATACACATAGAGGGCATTGGTCGCCCCTATACATAGAAATTGGTCAGCCTAAGTCTAGGACAGGAGTAAATGTGAGAACCGATGTGATCTGGAGAATATATAGAGAAAGGAGAATGTACATGAGTTGGTGAATCTTCTATGTTGCTAAATCTTGATGTTACATCTTCATGAAGAGTAATATGATGTATATGCTATGTGCTCACTCTGCATGAAGTTGATGACCTCGACTTGGACTAACTGCTTCTTCAAATCTACAAAATGCTTCAACTATTGTCCATTCACCACATGAGATTGTGCACCATCTGTGAGATCAAATATCTCTAAACTTCCATTCCCGTGCACTTTCTTAGCAACAAAGGGACCCATCCATTTTGATTTAAGCTTCCAATGGAACATCTTCAACCTAGTATTAAACAACCCTAACTTTTTCCCAGGGACAAAGTCTTTTTACCTAATGTGTTGATTGTGCCATATCTTTGCTTTGTCCTTATAAATCAAATTGTTGTCATATGCCCTATTTGGGATTTCCACGAGCTCATTCAAGTTCAAGTTTCGACAATGTTTCCCTAAGTGAAAACTCCAATTAATCTGTTTAATTGTCCATTCCGATTTATGAATTAGCTCTGCAGGCAAATGGCATGGCTTGCCATAAATCATTCTGAATGTTGAAGGGCCCAATGGTGTCTTGTAGGTTGTCCGGTAGGCCCACATAACTTGGTCCAAAAGCAGAGACAAATTCTTCCTATCAAGACAAACCAACTTCTGCAAAATACACTTCAGCTATCTTTTCGAAATCTCTACCACGACATTGGACTGTGGGTGGTAAGTACTAGTAACTATGTGCTCAAATCTGTAGTCCTTAGCTAAAGATCTCACATTTCGATTCACAAAGTGGCTACCCCCATCAGATATCAAAACTTTTAGTACCCAGAACCTAGCAATAATATAGTCTCCCACAAACTTACATACAGTCTTACTATCTGAGGTTCAGGTTGGGATAGCCTCCATCCATCTAGACAAATAGTCAACTGTCAACAAGATGTACTCATGTCCTTGGCTGTTGGGAAAGAGACCCATAAAATCTATGTCCCTTGCATCAAAAACATCACAAATAATCATCGGTTGTATGGGTATCTCATCTCTCTATTCAAATGTCCCACACATCCTTTGACAGATCATGCACGACCATAGAACAATAGCATCTATAAATAGGGTCGACCAATATAATTCACATTGAAGTACCTTGTGAGTGATTCTCTTTCACGAATGGTGTCCTCCAACCTCAAGTGAATGACAATATGTCAGGACACTCTAGCACTCCTCCTGAGGAACACTTTCTCCAAACACAATTCGGCCCTTCAAAGAAAAGGAAAGGATAGTCCAGTGGTATTTCCTCAAATCTAACTCGAGTCGATCAATGTTGATCTTAGTCCAACCATGGGGAACCTGCTTCGAGACAAAATAGTTCACCATGTTGTCATACCATTGGAGTGAGTCTGGGAAGGTCTCTTTAATCCTCTCATAATCAGGAGAATCCTTAAGTTCATCCGAGAAGGTGATCAGCCACAACAATCATTAATACAGGTTTATCTTTTATCTCCAAATAAAACTTCTGTAGGAGTAAAATACACCTAAGAAGACACGCCTTCACATCTTTCTTTTTAATTAAATATCGAATAGATGTGTGATCAGTGTAGATTGTCGCCTTAGAGCCCACACTACAATGAGCATTTACTTCTTAGTCATGATGTAATTCTTCCGTGTAGGGTCTAATACTTCGCTCATGTAGTGGATCAGAAATGGGATCCCTTCTCTTCGTTGTCCTAACACATATCCTATAGAAAAATATGAAGCTTCAGTCATGACCTCAAAGGGGAGAGACTAGCTAGGAGCTTGTAGGATAGGTGAGGCACAAATCTTCCTCATGAAGAGCTCAAAGGCCTCTAGATACCAGTGATCTACAACAAACTATGTGTCATTCCCTAAAGGCATAGTCAGTAGGTGGGAAATCTTTGAAAAATATTGAATGAATCACCTATTGAATCCGACATGCCCCAAGAATGATCGTACTGACTTCACGTTGGTGGGTGGGTCAAGTTTCTTGATCACCTCCACCTTGGCAAGGTCTACCTCCATTTTCGTTTTGGAGATGACATGCCCCAACACGATACCCTTTGTCACCATAAAGTGATTCTTCTCCAAGGAGAGTACCAGATTCACCTCTATGCACCTCTTGAGGACTCGATCCAAGTGCGCTAAACATGTATCAAAGGAATCATCGGGAACCGAGAAGTAATCCATGAATATTTCTAGGAAATCTCGTACCATCTCAGCAAATACGACGATCAGACACCGCTGAAAAGTGCTCGGAGCATTGTAGAACCTGAATGGCATGCGCCTGAAAGCATACGTATTGAATGGACATGTGAATGTGGTGTTTTCCATGTACTCAGGGGCTACAATGACCTGGTTGTAGCCTGAGTACTCGTCAAGAAAATAGAATTGTTTCCCTGTGAATCTCTCTAGAATCTGATCAAGAAAAGGCAAGGGAAAGTGGTATTTCTTGGTCGCGGCATTCAGGTGCATGTAGTCAAGATAGACGGACCACATTGTGGGTACTCATGTCACGATCTTTACCACCGCCTCATTGGTGACCATATGAATTTCCGATTTCTTTGGGATAAAATGAAGCGGGGCTGCCTACTCGGAGTCGGAAATAGGGTATATAAACCCTTCCTTGCATCATTTCTCAATCTCTTTCTTCACTACTTACCGTAGATTGGGATTATGTATCCTCTGAAACTCATGGGAAGGTCTCACATTATCCTCAGGGAAAATGTGGTGCGAGCAGAGAGCGGGGTTGGTCCCCACAAGATCTGACATTGTCCAGCCTCTTGCGTTGAGGTTCCTCTCTAAGACCTCTAATAACCTAGAATCTTGTTGTAAAGTCACGTTTGAGTTAACGATAACATTATATCTCTCTTTGGGTCCCAAAAGAAAGGCATACTTGAGTGTATGAGGTAGTGATTTCAGTTTTGGCAATGTGGTATGATCTAGAAAATTTGACTGAATAGAATCTGAATCTGATTTTGTGTCGTATGAAGGTGAGCCAAGTTGCGTAGTACTCGCCACCAACTCAGAAGTAGGGGGAGTTGGATCACCAAAAAATGTGGTAATTTGTCAAAAGCGCGTCCAACTCGTCATCTGACAGCTCACTAAATATGTTATATAATTTGTACTCGTTGTAATATGGGTAGTTAGCAAATCCTGCAAAACATAATCGAATGTCTTCGTGAAGAGGTCTCAGCTTTTAATTTATATCCCATGCAAGTCAGGTGTCGAACATAGGGAGGCAAAGTAACAACTTCAGGTTAACTCAAAAAACATATGTTTAGGTTTCCAATGCATAATTTTTTTTTAATGCAAAAATAATTGTTAATGCAAATGCGGTTGAATTAAGTTAATAAGAATGCGTATGTCTTAACTAAATTGATTTTAATACGAAATTAATCCAATTTAGCCAAATTTTATTTTTCCTACAAATGTAATCGAATGATGAATGCAGAACACATCTTTTGGTATTTAGGGGTTAGAAATAGTCAATGACAAATGCACACTTTTTTGGGTTTTTACCAAATTTTTTACATAAACAATATGAAAAAAATATGAAAATTTTACTAGAATATGAGCATGATGAAATGAGACTACAATATTATTTTTGGAATTTTCTGATAATATGTGATTTTTTTATGTTTTTTAGTGAAAATAGAGTGCTCGTGAGTATTTAATTATTAGCGAATCCATATTATAAATTTAACTAGAGAGCGAATTATCTCAAAAAGGTAGTTTAATATGCAATACAGGAGAATTGGAATTGTGCAAAAACAATCTGTGAGGATTTAATTAAAAATCATTTACTAAAGCTACTCTATAATTTATTTAGGACACAAGACAACTCCAATTTGGATGAAATTTGAAAAAAAACATTTTTTCAAGGAATCATTTATAATTTTCTATGATTTTTTGTAGTAACGATGAGTTAAATATGATTTTAAGAGCTCAGACTCGGAAAAATATACAATAGCTTACTTAAATAATTTTAATTAATTATCCACGGCTGAGATAAATCCAAATAAATTGCAAAATGGTAGACAATTAGTTGCTCAGCATCATGGCATTTTTCATTAAATAAATTGATGCAATATTGAGGTCCAAATAAATATGCAAACGTAGGGATATATGTGCAATATAGAAATTGAACTTGAACAGAACAAAACATGCACAGGGACTTGTTTGTGATTAGAGAAACTTAACAAAAATATAAAACATAATTTTTACAATAATAGAAAAAATTGAAAAGAGGGACCTTATTCTTCACCGGAAGGCATGAAATGGATTGGAAGGCTGGCGACAACGGCACACCGCAGGCATAGGAGGGAGCGGTGGTGGGCATCTATCGTTGCGGTCTTTGGAGGTGGTAGAGTAGGAGGACATGTTGTTGTTGAGTGGTGCGGGGCGGAAACCACAGAGGTGCGGTGGAGCGCGAACGATGGAGCAGGAGGGTAGTGCGCGGTGGGTGTGCACGAGGACTGGTGAGCTGTGGGCCTTGACGTAGAGGAGGGGAGTGGCCGCCAATCGCAGGCGAGTAGAAGGGGCCACAGGTGGTGAGGGCGGCGACCTCCAAGTGGAGTAACGGTGGACGACAATGCCTAGGGGGCTGACCACCTGCTGTGTTAAAATTTTTGAAGTTTTTTGCTGTTGTGATAATTTTTTTGTTAATTTTTTTGTTAATTTTTTTGTTAATTTTTTTAATATTTTTGTTTCTTAAAAGGTGGAATGAATCAAAGATAAAAAGAAGGTGGCATGGTGGTGATATGATAAAGAAATGAAAAAATGAAAGTGACAATGGTGTGATGTGATGGTGGTAAGAAAATAAGAAAATAAAAATGATGATAAATGATAAAAAGGGGACTTACCTACGATGGAAGAGAGCGCCTATGGTGTGCTCACAAGAAGCAAGGTCCTTGCTCGAATTGCTGATGAGCAATGAGCTCAACCGGCACTCGGAGGCGGCTGCGATGTTGGGCGGAATGGTAATGGATCTCACTAGAGAGGAGGTCGGTCGTCGCTCGACTTCATCGTTCACCATCACCGAGACAAGTGGTCGGAGCTCTCGATTCTCTCTCTCATAAACATGTATCAAAGGCAAATGTGAAGAGAATGTAATGTATAAAAAGAGATGAAAATGGAGGTTAGAAAAGATGGTGGAATGGTGGAGTTGAATGGGAGGTTAGATGAAGAATTGGTGGTTAATGGAAGTAGAGAATGGAAAATAAAAAAGGAAAGAAATTAAATAAATCATGCTACTAAAATACAATAATATAAAAAGGAAAAACGTGGAGAATTAACAAAATAAGACAAATAATATGTACAAGTTTTTTTATCTTTTTCTAATTTTATTTTTTTGTATGTTAATGAAAGATATTTACAACATAAAAATACAATAAAATAATATAAATAACATAAAACACAAAAATGATTTTTTGGATTTTTAATAATTAAGAAAAGTATATAAAAAATGAAGAAAGAAATAATATTTACATAACATACAATGTACACGTAGGTCCCAAACACATATTTTGCAAACGAGCTCCGATTTTGATGAAACCACTTTCATTTGATAGGTAATTTTCTAACTTAAACTTTAAAAGTGTTCAAATGGAGCAAGAATTTGGTAGGGAAGTTAGTCTTTACAGATTTTTTATCTTTGTGATCTAGGAGTATTTATTTGAGGTGAAATTTATTTTATATTTTATATTTTTCTATTTACTTTGTTATAAACAAGTTAAAGAAAGAATTCACTGAAAAAGAGTTGAAATCAATTTATAAAAAATACATGAACCTTTGGGCTATTTATTGGTAGAAAACTCCTTTACTTTGCAGCTTTTAATTATTAATATATTTTTGTACAATATAATATACGATAATTAGTGTATTTTATTTACAAGAGTTATTTCATTAATTTTCTGATTTTTTAGACATTTATTTATAATTTTACTCTAGGATTTTTCTAAGATCAAAGATGATGAATCATGGATTCATCAGTGTCTCAATTCTAGTCCTTACTCGGTTACTCCGAAATTAAGTGGATGAAGGTCTACACTAAAGCTCCAATTTTTAGACTTTACTTATACTTGTTCAATAGTCTGGATCATTATGAAAAATACAAATGCTATGTATAATGCAATAACATTATTTTCATGAAGCAATAAACTATCTTTGAACTTGTTATGGATTTTTGAAAAAGTTTTGAGATTTTTATGCAATTTTCAAACAAATTTTTTTATATTTTTAGGATTTGACAATTTTGAGGTTTTTAGTGGCTTTTCAAAAGGGTTAGTGAAAGAAGTATGAGCAGAAATATACACAGTTGTGCATCAATATTATTTAAAAGTTTTATATGCATTGGTCTTGTAAATGATTTAATTCACTTCAATTATATACATAGTTCTCAAAATAATCTGAAAACATTTTTATAAATATTTTGAAAACTTTATTTAGCAAATAATTTTGACAAACAATTTTGTAGATATTTATAGAAAATTTTATAAATTATTTTGAAGAGATTTTCAAAAGATAAGTATATTTTTTTCAAATTTTTTATAACCATTTTTTCAAATCATTTGCTAATAAAATATTCAAAAATAAATGAAATAAAATGTTGTAAATAGTTACAAATAATTTTAACAATGGTCTTGAAAACATTTCGCAAATGTTTCGACTAATGGTTCTGAAAAAATTTTTCAATACATTTTCCAGTTATTTTTTCAAATCATTTTGGAGAATATTTTAAAACTAGTTTATTAGACATATTTATAAATAATTTGAGAAAAATTATGCCGATTTAATGTATGTTATATCCCATAGTAGTATCTTAGACATATTATTCAAAATACAATAGTACAAGTTATGGCTAAAGTATATACAATATATATATGAACCCCCTATGCTTAGTTGGAGCTATGCCCTCGTAGTGATCAAGGAGAAAAGGAAGACATGACTCATGCTGAGTAAAGGAAAAATCCGATACGAATAACTCAATGAAAGAATCAAAAGTTGATTGTACCTCCTATACATAGGATTAACTAATCCTTAGCAAACTATACATGAAGTGGGGATGATCAAGAGTTGGAATGTACAAAATCATATTTTTATCCTTCCAACCCCTACACTTAAGGAAATATAACCTTAAGTACAGACAGAACCTTAACATTGTAAGAAGAGCAAGGGGTCAAAGAATAAACACCCGGGTCAGTCATCCCCCAATACATAGGTTGAAGCTTATTCTAGGTAAAGCAGTGATGAAAGGGTTGATTGATTGCATACAAGAATATAAAAATGAAAAAAAATAAATGAAAAGAAGAAGAAAAGGAGAAAATGAATTTTTGTCTTGTTTTTAAGCTTAAGTATCTAATCTTTCTGTATCTGGGATCTCTTATTGAAACACCACTTGAATAGAATCTATGACAAATAGGAATGTATCATGCTCTATGTAGGGCTTCAGAAATTGTCTGTTTACCACAAAAGGATATGCATCAGGTGACGATTCAGATATTAATAGGCTTCCATTGTCACGCACAGTCCTTACTAAGAATAGTCCTATCCACTTTCTCTTCAGTTTGCCTGGATATATTTTCAAATTGGCATCAAATTACCAAACCTTTTGCCATAGCTTGACATTATTTCTACATATGTGTTTATCATGCCGTCTCTTGACTTTATCCTTGTACATTAGGATTTTGTCGTATGCATAGTCTCGGAATTTAATCATACAGTTCATATAAACTTTCATGTTTTTTACAACTTTCTCATAGTCCAAGTTACATATTGTATGTGCCCATAAAGATTTATGAAAGATTTTACTGGCAGATGACATGGCAAGCCATAGATGAGGCAGTAAAAAGACATGCATAGAGGTGACATGTACACAATGTGATAAGCCTACAAAACTGAGTCCTGCAACTGTGATCAGTTCTCCTACCAGGTCGCATAAGTATATGTAGAATTGTCTTTATCTCCTAGTTTGAACAATCAACTGACCCATTAGATTGCGATGGTATGGGTTGTGACATGATGGTCGATGCCACATTCTTTAATCGGTTTCTTAACTTCTCTAACTATGAATTGACTTCCTACATTTCATATAAAAAAATTTAGTATTCTAATCTAGGAGATGATGTCGTATTTGAGGAATCGATAGATGGTACGACTGTCTATTGCTCGAGAGGGTATAACCTCCACCCAACGACTCACATAGTCAACCACCAATAGGATGCACTAAAACCCTAGTTGTTAGGGAATGGGCCCATAAAGTAAATGTCCCAGGCATCAAAGACATATGAGATCCCAGGCATCAAACTAATTATGCCTCCCATTTGTTGATAATCAGTGAATCCTTTTACACCATCTATAGCATCCTTAAAATGTGTTGGTCACCAGAGGTCACATTAAAGAACTTTTGTTGTCGTTCTCTTTATAAATGGCGTCTACATGCTTCTAATTTATGACAATGTTCTAAGACAACAGTAATTTCCTCCCGATGCATGCACCTCCTCCAGATGAAATCTTGTCTCTCATGAAATAAATTATGGATCCTCCCACTGGTAGAAATGTATGTTCGACAAGGGTTTATCCATTTTGAGCTTCAGCCAATCCGGTGGAGTCTTCTTGGAGACGATAATTCACAATATCAGCAAGAAAAGGGTGTACGGTGATAGATAAAATCGCCTCATCTGAGAGGTTACAGTAAAAAGAATTATGTTCTTCTCTGGAGTGTATGTTTCAACTATTTTGGAAAGATGGTCAACATTTTTAATTCCATGTTTATCTCTTATTTCTAATTCAAATTGATGGAGTTGAAGGATCCATCGAATCATATGAGGATTGGCGTCCTTTTGACTTCGAAAGTACCGGATGGCTGAATGATCTGGGTAGACTATAACCTTGGATACCAATATAAGTTCACAAAGAACAAGTCTAGCATCTCTTTCTCAGTGAAAGTGTAATTGTTCTAGACGTCATCAGGTGTTATGCAAGCGTAATGAACGGAAAATGTAAGTCCATCTCGTCTTTGTCCAAGAATATCACCAATTGCATAATTAGAAGGATCCAGCATGATCTTAAAAAGTAGAGACCAATTTCTTATCCGTAGGACATGAACATGTATGATGAGATCTTTTAAAAGGTTGAACGAATGGAGAACTCGATCATCAATAAAAAAATTTGGTCTTCTTGCTAAGAAGCTTAGTCAATGGTTGAGCAATCTTGCTAATGTCGTCAGTAAATCTTTGATAAAATCCTACGTGCCTTAAAAATGACAAGACTTGCTTCAAATTAGTTGGTGGCTTAAGTTTCGAAATCGCGTTGACCTTACACTCAGGAAGTGCAATGACCGAGTAACCATAGACATGCTTGCCAAGTAGAAAGCCACATCTGATGATGGGAAGCCATAACCAACAGGTGAATGTGATATTAGAGATCGACACACTTCTGTGAATGTCATATTCACACAGGAAATCCTCTATTAAAAGGAGTATCTAGAAAGCACAATCGATCCATGTTCCTTACCGATTGGGGGACATCATTTGAATCACTAAATAACCACTTTGAAGAAGATTCATGCTAGACAAAGCATAAAGAATTCATTACAGATATGTTCAACACATTTAAATGAGAGTTAACAATGTAAGAGGGGGAGAGCACCTCATTAAATTCAGCATGCAATCCATCTACCTACATGGTTGTTGAAGTGTCTGCAGTGCAACCTCCATAATTACCAAAACTCAAACATCTCTTGCATGTCTAAAGTATGCATTTCTTACGAGTGAGAAGAATATGTATAATTTCATTATGAACAACCGACAGACTCTAGATCAGGAATCTGGACTTCTAGAGGTTCAATAGAAAAACCACAAGGCACTTGGTTGGAAAGTATCTAATCTTCGAGGGAAAAATCTAGCATTGTGTTAACACCACATATATCTTGAAGATGACTGCAAACCATACTTAGAATTTCCAATGAAGATTGAACCCTGATCTTCGGACGTCGTTATAAAGGAAACAGAGAAGTGGTGTGAGGCATGCCCTATTTATTCCATCTCCGACTCCAAATGGGTGAGCCCCTTCATGTCTTTCGAAAGAAATCAAGGCTCATTGTGGTGAAGAATGATAAAGAAGAGGAGATCTTGATAGTATTATCAACATCGTGGTGGGTATGTGTTAATTAGAACGACCTAAACTATGCAACGAAGAAGGAATATTTCCCTCTACCATTCATTGATCGTGTTCTTGAGCAACTAGCAGGGAATGAATTCTTCTGCTTTATAGATTGGTACTCTAGGTACAGCCAAGCTGCAATCACCCATGAAGACCATGATAAGAAAACATTCACCAGCTTGTTCGATACGTATGATTTTTGAATAATGCTCATTGGACTTTGTAATACACCAGCTACATTCTAGATATGCATTCTTGTCGTCTTTGTTAATATGGTCAGGAGTTTTCTTGAAGTTTTCATGTATGCTTTCTTAGTCTATGGTGACAGTTTTAACTCTTGCTTAAGCACATAGACCAAGTACTATAGAAATGTCATGAAGTGAATTTGGTTTTATCTTTGGAAAAGACACACTTCATGGTCACAGAACGAATTATGTAGGTCCACATTATTTCCAAACACAACATGGAAGTCGACCAAGCGAAGGTGGATGTTATTGCCAAACAATTTGCAATTCAGGACATCATGAACGTGAAGTCATTTACAGGGCATGTTTGATTCAATAGAAAATTCATCGAAGACTTCAACAAACTTGCTTGACCTCTCACAAAGATTCTTTGCAAGGAGACCAAGTTTATTGTAGATCAAAAGGTTCTGTAATCGTTTTATTAGCTTAAAGTACTCATCAGTCATGTTTAAATCCTACAACCACCTGATTGATCTCAAGCATTTGAGATAAAGATGGATGCATCAGACATTACAGTTGGGGTTGTTCTAGGATAAAGAAGAGACAAGTTTCCCTACCATTCACTACACCATCAAACGCTTGACGAAACATAAAAAATCTACACAATTACAGAGAAAGAGTTGCCGGTAGTAGTATTTGCTTTAGAGAAGTTCAGATCCTATCTTCTAGGATCAAACGCTATTGTTTTCACTTACCACTCTGCTATCTAATACTTATAGCAGAAGAAGGATGCCAAATCTCATTTACATAGATGGATCCTTCGCCTCCAGGAGTTTGCCTTCGAAATTAGAGATAACCATGGAGATCACAAGGTGGTAACATATTACCTCTCTAGAATTTAATGCAAGATATTGAACTGAGTAGTACATCGATCAAAGAGACCTTCCCCGATGAATCTATCCTCGGCATTGGGTCTCTCCCATGGTACACCGATATTGTGAATTACCTTGTCTCTGGTGTAGTTCCACAAGATTATATTAAAATTAAGGACAAGTTCTTGTATGACATCCATTTCTACCTATAGAAAGACCCATACTTGTTTAGGTAAGGAGTGGATTGTATTTAGCCTCAGTGTATTCCTCAAGAGGATTACACAAATGACCTCAAGAACTCCCATAAGCTCGAATATGGTGGACACCATTCTGGATGCACAATGATGACAAAGATACTATAGTATGGACTTTGGTGGCCTCTACCTTTTAAGGATGCAAATGAATATGTTAAAGGTGTTACAAACTGTCATAAAATGGGAAAACCCTATGTTTCAAAGATTCCATGCCCCTTCAATTTATTCAAATTTTTTATGTGTTTGTTGTATGGGGCATTAATTTCGTGGGTATGTTTCCTAAAAGTTAGGTCAATGAGTACATCTTGCTTGTTGTATATTATGTGAGTCAATGGGTTGAAGTTGTCCCTGCTCGAGTCGTTAACAATAGAACAATCTGTAGATCTCGAAAGATAACATTATTTTGTGGTTTGGGTTAACAAATATTTTGATATCAGACGGTGGTAGTCATTTCATCAATAAAGAGGGAAAGAAATTAACGAAGGTACAACATTGATCACGAGTCGCATCTCCTTATCTTCCACAATCAAATGGCATGGTCGTATTATCCAATAGAGAAATGAACGCGATAGTGTAGAAACCTGTGAGGACAGACAGAAAGAATTGGTCAGAACTCTTGGACTCGTATCTATTGGCATACATAACCACCTACAATTCTCCTTTGGTCATGTCACCGTAGTGTCTTGCGTATGGAAAGCCTTGTCATCTGCCCGTGGAACTCATTCAGAAATCTCTTAGGGCAGTTGATATCAGTAACCTCAACTCATAGAAAGGTGGTTAGTAATGAAATCTGGATCTGAACGAGCTCCTGGAATTTTGATACTATGCATATGATAACAACTTTATGTACAAGGAGAAGGTCAAGCGCTGGAACAACAAGAACATCAGACGAAAGACATTTGAACCTAGATGAAATTGTGGTTGTTCGATGTGAAGTTGAAGATTTTTCCAGGAAAATTAGAGAGCAAATGGATGGAGCCCTACAGAGTCATAATTGTGCGTGACAACAGAAGTGTTTTGATATGAAAAATTTCATCTCGCGTATAACCTTTCATAGTATATTATCAGTTGTTGAAGAAATATTAAGTGCGAGATAGATTCCTGGACATTGTCCATGATGTATAGTAATGTTCAATGAAAAGTTTATTGCTTCAACAAAATTAGTAGAGACGAACAATACTCTCAAAAATATTTTTGATTAAGTGTTCTTCTTTTCTTATATTCATATCTTTTGTTCCAATTCTTTCGTATGTATGGCAAGTACCCCACTTATTTGTTCTATACTTAGGATATGCTTCATTCTATGTATGGGGGTGAATGCATTCAGGTTATTCTTAATTCATCCTCTCATTTGTATCTTAATTTTTGACATTCTATCTATATGTAAGGATATTTTATCCTAAATATAGGGGGGCAAGCAGAGTACATTGATTTCATAAATTATGGATCCTCGATCATCACTATTTTGTATACAGCCTGTGATACCTAGGATTATTTGATCCTATGCATAAGGGATGATCGACTTCTCATTCTTTATTTAGTTGTTGTAGTATATCCTTTCCATACTCACCATGAGTTGTGTATATATGTTGTACATACTTTAGAAATATGAGGACATAGCTCAGTATAGGGGGTCGTATATATGTTGTATATACTGTAGATATAATTCACACTTTCATATTTCTTAATAATATGGACAATATAATATGTGGGTAGGAATATACGATTATTCAAATGTAAATAATATAGAACTTTTTTAAAAAAATCTTCGAATATATTATTAATAAATTGTTTTAAAAGTGTTTCGCAAAAATGATTATAAAAATGTTGTTAAATATAATGAAAAAACCTTTTAAATCCATTTACAAATCTTTTGATAAATTATTTCAAAACATTGTCGAAATCTTTTCAAAATATTTGCAAAAATCTTTTTCATTTGTTTAATAAAATTTTTGAAAATTCAGTTTGCAAATGATTTGGAAAATGGTTGTAAAAAAATGTTGCAAATTTATACGTACTATTTGAAAAATCTTTGCGAAATGATTTTCAAATTTTTGAAAATTTGTAAAATGTTTGTCAAAAATTATTTGCAAAATTTAATTTTCAATAATGTTTTTTATGATATTTCCAACTATTTTGAGAAGCCTTGTACATAATTATAGTAATATATGAATAACCCTTATATTTACACATACAAAAAAATAAATAAATAAATATAAACTATGCAAATAACAAGTAACATAACTCCTTTTAAATATATAGTGTAAATTCTTAAACCCAATTCTTATAAATAATAATGCATTCCGGTGTAAATATCTGGACATACTTCTTTCACTAATCCTTATGACAATTCCCTATAAATTTCAAAATGTTCAAAATACATAAAATTTTGCAAAATGATTACCGGAAATTGCATAAAATTTTGTAAAACTTTTTCAAAATCAGAAAATTGCTTGACAAAAAATTCTTTCATTTGTATGTAGCGTTTGCATTTTCTAGATTGATTAAGACTATTCAGCAAGTCTGAAATAAAAGTTTGAAGATTTGAGCTCGGTCTAGACCTTAATCCACTTAATTTCAGAGTAACCCAGTGAGGATTGGGATTAAGATGCTTCATGTTACTTTGACTCATACCTTTAGATTCCATGATTCTATGTTCATGATTCGATCCATTGTGTCTAACTAGAACTCTTTATATCATTCGTACAACTCTTGAGATAGTGGCTTGACTAGGAAACTCAAACTTAACACTTAGCTGAACCCATATGGATTGTCGAAAGATCTTGGATACTAAGTGCTTCATCAAGATTGACACATGAATCATTCTTTAGGACTATCGAAACCAAGCTTCAGCCAACTTCTTTTAGTATCCAAGACATCTAACTACCAGAGAATATATTGAGATAATACTTCGTACGAGGAATGTTATGCTAGCACAAATTTTCCAAGAGTGATCGAAAAGATCCTATATCTGTCGGGGCAAAAAATAATGCATAGCAATGGAAAGCAAAGAAAAAATTCTAAAATGGATCTTACACCAAAATCTCTACAAAAATTTCGATCTTCCAAAAAAATCATGCTTCTTTGTGAAGACACGGTTACACTAGCCTAGCTTCACAAGGGAATGAGACTACATGGGCCATTCCTACTTCTTTTTCCATTCTTCTAACTTCTGCCTTCTCGATTGTGAAACTAGCATGCACCTAACCTTAAAAGGAAATATCTGTCTCCATGAGATGAGTTACCAGAGTAGCAAACTTCGTGGTAGCTCAATGATTTGTCCATGGAGAGTTAGCAAATTCACACACATGGTTCTATCATTTCAAGGTTGCGAGAGTATGCGATTGGGAGGACGGTTCTAACCAAATTGTGAAATGAATTGAATGATAGGATAATGAAACCTAGGGGTTGTGTCACACTTCCTAGCATAGAAGAGGTTCCGAACAAACAAGGACTCTAAAGTTATTAATTAATCTCAAACACTGATTTTATTAAGACATGTTTAAAAGTCAAATTATTCCAAGTTCTTTATTTCTTTTTCTTTTTATGCACTTATTAACATAAGTGTTTTCTAGGGACTATCAAAGTAAGCAAAGGGTGGAGATGAATCTTCGTTCCATTACCATTATTCTTTTTTTACAATAAATCCCTACCTAAATGCATGTATATAGCATTAATCTATGCAAATTAACATGAAATATTTATTAAAATATTGTATAAAATACTATATTTAATACCAAACTAAAATAATAAAGGAAATAAAGGAAAAAGAAAGAAGTTTCAAAGACACTGAGTGACCCTAGACCACGAGACCCAGTGATCATGATGACTTGGTTTACAAAAATATAGTAGGGGGAGATAGGGCAGTTAATTTTACAGAAGACATAGACTAAGCCTCTAATTTTATAGCCTAATAATTAAATTTTGGGGCCCATTTTATTTTTTTATTTTACCTCAAATCTATAAACTTAAACATAAAGATTACACACACAACTACAAAGAAAAATACAAAACTTATTTCATTCGAAAATAATGCACAGTGTGCCTTGGACACCTCAAATAAAAAGCAGTAAAGAAAACTTTAGATCTTGTATCTTAACCTTATAGATTCAAAATTAACTAATCTCACATTTATTGTTCATAAAATCTAATTATCTATTTAATTAAGGTGATGTCATTCAGTATGGAGTTATGATGTAAAACGTTGTCTTCTGAGCGCATATTGTGCAATACACAAGTATATAAAATCCAATACATTTTTTCTTTATATTTTCACTTTCTTATATTTTTATATATTTGTAAATATTATTAAAAGTACATGTAAATAATAAAATTAGAATACAACAATAATAAATGCATTAAAATCAATAAAACAATATAATATATAGGTAGAACATACCGATAATGTACATATGTAATATATGCACGTGATTATCTAAGTATATAATCAAACTCAGAAAAATAAAATATGTATATATGTAATTAAATAAACTACAAATATAGAAATTATGTGTACAAAATAATAAATTATAAATATGAAAGAAAAATAAAATGCATAATATACACGTATATATACCTATGTATAAACTTGTAAGTATTAATATATAATAAATTGCTACGTAAAAAATAACTACATTAAATCCAAAAAATTTTTCATGTTTTGATAAAAATAACAAAAAAATGGTTAACTATTTTTAGTTGCATTAATAATGGAATTATTTCCATGAATTCCTTGGTTGGTCCACGTGGACGAACCATGACCAAGCGTTAGTTGATCATGCGATCAACTATACGACCTCCGTATCCATCTTGTCAGATGTCTCTTGACCTCTGACTTTCTCCAAATTTTTTTATGAGATCCAGTGCTCAATGGCCCTCGATCCCTTCATCAAAACTCCTCCCTATACCTTCTTATACTTCGCCATGCCCCTACTTCTCACCAACATCTTCCTTCGCAAACACAAGATCTCCACCTTTTTGGCCAAAACTCACTCATATAAATCGCCATTGCTGACCCACTTTTTTTATGCCCATTCTTAGCCCATAACACCAATAGGATCTCAGTGTAGAAGGACATCAGTGACATCTTCATCCTCCCAGCCTTATCGTCGTAGAAAAGAGATAGAATTGGTGCGATCAAAGTCCGTCGGATGTCCTCCAATCGAGCTTCTTCCTGCTCTACGTATGACATTTTAAGCTGGTAGCTTAGGTTCTCTTTACTACATTTTATTCCAGTAGTTTACATGTACCTTTAATTTCTCTAAGTAGTTAATAGTTTCATGTAATTTTGAAATCAAAATCACTAGAGCACTAGGCTCCATCCCCAATTTCAAGGTCCCTCTATTGTATGGACTCAACCATTCAACTCATTCTCCTTCCCCATCGCATGCTCCATTGAGTCCCACTGGTTACCCCTTGATCTTTCCAACATAGAGTGGGAATCAGAGATCCCTCCTCTGCCATCGATAGTGCTCCATCACTTCTTCATCCCTTTGCGTATTCTACTTCAAGAGAGGGCGGACTACGACCCTCTCATTGCCCTTATCATTTTTGTGCAGGAACGAAGACCCTGCATCCACGTGGAGCAAGAACCAAAGCTCTAAACAAAGATCCAGGTGTCTTAGACCTCAAGGATCCCTCCAATGGAGCTAGTAGCCTAGTGAGACATCCTAAAGGTCCACATAGGCTCCCGAAAAATGAGGGATCCCTATGCAGCAAAAGAGGAGGATGGGACAGGGAGACAATCAAGATCAAAGCTCATCGGAGCTTTGCTTTAATGATGCTCTTTGTGAACCCTTGAGTATCGTCAGATCAAGCCTTCGACCCATATCTAATCTAGGTTGTTAATTCGAAAGCGAAACGAAGCATCACGTAGCCGTCCATCAAGCCACGTGGAGCGTCCTCAGTTATTTGATGTGTACCTTTGAGGGTTAATTTATTAGTAACTCATCCACCCTTTGTATTTATGTGTTAATCCTATAAATATAAAATCGAGGTCTAAAAATGTTGTCAAATTTTCTCGGACCCCCAAACTTTCTTGTAAATTACACTTGGGTCCAGTGCCTGCTTGGATAACGTTGACCCTTATGTGTATTGGGAAACATACAAGGGAGACGATATTAGCATTGTGTATTTATTTCCAGTACATAAAAAAAATGTATAATAGTGTTAAAACCTTGGGGTATTTTGTATGTAATCCCTCAGACGTAATTTTTATTGCAAAAAATACCCTTCCTAGGTATTGTAAATTATTTTGTCATTTATTTTGTTTAAATAGCTCACATGCTCAAAACATTGTGGAAAATAGATGAAATCCTCCATTTTGTGCTTGCTCACGCCCCAATTTTATTTTAGCATTTTATCGTATTTTTCCTTTTATATTATTTTGGAGTTATTTACTCCTTGTCTACTCATAAAAATAAAAAAAATTATGAAAAATTGTAATTTAAAAGAAAATATATTATATATTACTATATAATCTAGCTCCTTGCCAAAATTCAGAAAAATATTAAAAGAAAATCTTACAAATTTAGAAACCCTTCTATCCTAATAAAAATTACCAACATTTTATAAAACTCAAAAAAATAGGTTTAGATTGCATATTTTTTCTTTATATTATATAACATATATTAAAATGAGTTTGGGAAATTTTTATAGTTATTATCTCTTTTAAAACCTTTAAAGTTTGACCTATTTAGTTATTTCCTGGTTTTGTTATTTTAAATAAATTAAATAAACTTAAGAATTAGTAAAAATTACAAGAAAAATCATAAGAATATAGAAATTATAAAAATAAAAAACGGTTTATTTTGAATTTTTTAGTATATATAGCTATGTTAAAAAATATAAACCCTATATAGTCTACATTTACAATATATCAGTTATTATTATTATTATATTGGTAGAAGTGGGGTTGGTACGGGGATTCAAGCCCTGATCCTTTTGAAGTACGAGCCATTGCTTCTACCACCAGACCATTAAAGAGATTACATATATATACATTATTTATTATTACTTATAATTCTTAATATTAATTATAAAGAGGATATATCCTATGAGAGGAGTGTATGAGAGTATGTGAGAAAGTAATAATATCCATTGGAGTTTAAGTGCAACTAATGCTGAGATTAGAATATCATTTCAGGGACACTCTCTTCTCTTAATGATGGTAAAACTCCCAATATCTTGCATGTAACCTCTCTCCTCTTCAAAGACCTTTGTAATTCTCACATACTGGACATGTGATGTCCAGTTTAGTTGCCCCAGTGTTGTAGTCTTCACCCACCTTATGTCTCCTTCCCCAGCGATAACCATTCATATCAAAGTATGTTGACACATCAAACTGAAATCATGCCTCCTCGATCGATCATTCTCAAGGCTTCTCTCCCTCGTAAACCCCAGCCTCAATGCTCTAGCTCTAAGTGCTACCTTTACCCAACATGGCATCGCTCAATTTACTACACTACGTTTTCCGAGTGTCAAGACAGACGAATTCCATGTGAAATTGTCTAAATTATTTAGTGGAGTCAAAAAGACAAACGATACTTATTATAAACTATTAGTTCAGTGATTCTATCTCAAATTTCAATTCCAATTGTCATTATTCATTAGGAAAGTTATACTAGTGTTCTGTCATGATCCTCATGGTACTTAAAACTAATATTTTAGGGATACATCTTAACATACTCGATTGCTCATTTAGCATGAAAAATTTTATTGTTAGCTATAATAGCAAAGTGGTGGCTTCTTTCATCATCAAATCATTAAGGAGGCTTACCCTTCATCTCATTACATCAGTATAAAATTGACCCAAAAGATATTCAGATTCTTCTATCGATGGTTCGTCATGGTTTTTATGTTATGGATCATTTAGGTTCTGTTTGAAATTAAAGGATGTCATGATCATATAGACTCAAAATTGGTTCCAACATCAACTAATTTTTTATGGAAATTTTTTATTATCTTTATCATTTACTCAAAATAGGGATTGTAAGCTCTTTACATTATTTTTTTCATCATATAAACTGAGAAAACAAATTGCATCTAACCATGAAAATCCATGTAACTCCTTTTGTATATTATAGGACAATACATACCTATGACAAATAATATTAATTCAATTAATAGTTAGCATGAGGTTCTTAGAGAGGGTGAGGGGTGATGTCTTGAGGAGGATAGGTAAGGGCTTTCTCAATATGGTTACAACATAACAACTCTCAAACCCCAGAGTTGATGAGAAACGGGACCAGACACTAAGCATCACTCCCAAAGTTTACGAGAAGTCTACATACGAATCAATAGGATGCGTGATTTCAATTCGTTGTGTCTAGCACACTTCAACATGGAGGGTTCTCACCGGGGAAGGAGACCGAAGGTGGGTGAATACGGCAACACTAGAGCAATGACCTTGGACCTTGCATTCCTACTAATGAGAATCAAAGAGGGCTTTGGAATGGAGAGAGGTTACTTGCAAGATTTTGAGAGTTGTATCGTCATAAAGAAAAGAGAGTGTCCATGAAATGCTATTCTAATCTCAACTTTTAATTGCACACAAAATCGTGGGTTGATTTTTAATGATTGGTTGAGCATGTTTTGAGTACTACAAGAGCAACCGATACAGTGATTGGTAGATTTGGCTTGTCAGACACTGTAGACCCTCCAAGACCAGGCATTATGACCCCCTACGAAAACCATTCTATCAATTGATGATGGGAGACTGGAGTAATGATGTAGGAGAGTCCTTGTCTCAGACTACGAAGTCCACTTGTGAGCACATGTTCTACATAATCACAATAACATCCTCCAACAAACCACTAGATGCTTAATTGATCGATCTACAAATTGCATAATCATATGAGTGGGTATGAGTGATCCAAGCTTGAATTCCTTTTGAAATGGTGAGGGCTTGAGGTTTATTGAAGACCCTGAATGGCATTTACGGTAGCCATTGATAATATGTGCTTTTCTCCTTTGTTTTATCTGTTCTTGCAGCTTTGACACTTCAAGGTACATGAATGTTTCCTTCCTTTATTCATAGCTGGGATGTATCTAGGAATTTTTCAATACAAGATTTTCAATGATTTCAACAATTCTAGGGTCAAACAATGCATTTTTCAAGTTTCTATATTTTGGTATTTTTCATTGCATCGAGAAATGGAATATTCTCAAAAGAAAATTCATTGTTCTTAATTATAGAATTATTTACATATGACTAGGTAGAAGACAAGCCACCATGCAAAACAGGTAAGAATGTATCTACATGACCTTTAACTTAATCAGATTGTGCTGGAATTGTTGTTGGCTCCTCCATACTGGTTCTTCTTATCATTGGTTCTTTTTTCTTTTTTTGAATTTTTATTTTGTTATTTTTCATTGTTTTTCCTCTTGGTGGTGGTGGATGGATATTATTGGTGTTGCTCCTCTATCAACTTCATCCTTACATGGCCCCATA